>SMGU01001015.1:0-12640 GCA_004348175.1 Puccinia novopanici
AGATGGTCGATCTCCTCTTGTGGAAGAAGACATAAAAGCTGGCTAATTATAGGAATGTAGGATCTTCACTAGTTGTGTAATACATGTTTCAAGCAGATGTATTTGTGATTGAAATGTAACAATAGAAAATCTTGAAAAGTGTAACAAAAGAAATATGAAATGAAAGAGTAACGAAAATGAGAAGAGATCAACCATGGTAGCATGTACCGTACTACCTCAACATCTCAAAGTGGCCTGTGAATGCGTTTCGCCGAATTGCTCATCAATTGTACCTGGATTCTTTGGTAGCCTGTCATGGAGGGGCTCGAAGAAGATTCTTGCTGATTTTCATCAGCCGGTGTCTCTTCGGCTCCTGCCAACCCGTGCTCATTAATCTCACCAAATGGTTTATGCGGATTCTTCTCGGATGTCTAGGAACGTGTAATCCCAATAATGACCACCCTGTTGTTCGATTGCCTCCCAGTGAGGCCCTTGATTGCTGCCTTTGCACAAGGACTATTCGCACTGACCACATGATTCAGCTGTACCAAGCCTTGAAACCATTTATATAAAACGTGTCACATTGGGTGGAAGCCACTCCCATCAGCTCCCATCCCGTCATTTTTTTTATACATATCTATCTCTTTTTACCAATCAAGATGCCTGGATTCATCATTGTCCGCCGAGAAGTACTGCAAGACCACCCTATTCCCACGCACAACCCACCCACCCAGACGGAAATCGCCCAACTGTGGGAGTACCTTCACCATACACTCACACAAGTTGAGGTGATGTCCCATAGTGAGTTTTTTTTCTTTCCTTTTTTTTTTTTTACTTAAACTGACACACTTTGTTTCTTTAGCCCGCAGAAGATCTGCTCACCAAGCAGAATTAATAGCAATGGCAGCTTCATCCGCTGTCCAGGCCACTACTGCCATCCATCCAAATGGTCAAAACCAACAGGCAATTCTGGATCGGTTAGAGGAGATGGACCGGGGGAATCAAGCATTGGAGGGAATGATGAATGTTCAGTTAGTTGCAGTCAACATCCGCCTTGACAACATGGCACACCAAATTGCTCGAATGCAGCAGACTGCCCAGGCCGTAATACAGGCCCTTCAAGCTGGACAGCAGAATAACTAGCATCAACTGGAGCATCCCTGTTTCTCTTTCATTCATTTCACATCTCAGTTCCCTGTTTCTCTTTCATTCATTTCACATCTCAGTCATGCTTTCTTGTTCCCTTGCTTGTCATTTTTTAAGTGAAAACGCCCGTATGGCATTGCACCCATCTGCTTCATGTATCAACCTGAAACTCATGGCCACCAACGACCACCATTCATATGATTCTTGCCATTGCAAGTCGTCTTGCTCGCCTTTTGTTAGGCTGATTCCGTGATTGGCTCGTTTGACCGCTATCAGATCGGCGGTTTCTTTGGCTTTGTCGGCTCTCTGTTCGCGTGGTGTCCAGCTCGCCGACCAATCCACCACACGCCGTGGAACACATCGTCTCTCTTGCTCCCTTGAGCAGTCCTTCAGAGGCCGTTCGTCGTCACCCCCTCACGCTGGGCCCTCCGGTGGTCGCCTCGCCCGTATTTTCATCAGACTACTTTTCCTCATCATCATGGTTGCCTCATCTTCGTGGAGACCTCTGGCGCTCGTGTCACTGGTATCTACTTGGGGGTCCTTGTCCTGCCAAAAATACGAAATGTCCATTAACGACACAGGAATCCGGACAGCCAATCGTGAGTAAACCATGACAATACGTGCGTCTTGTGTGCGTTGACACTCTTCTTCTGGAGAATTATCCCAGAGGATCACAGATGTCTGTCCAGGTATTTAAAGAAGTCGCATTATCAGGCTCAAGTGATTCGACTTTCCTTCTCTTAGGTTTCCCTCTCATTACGATGATCATGTCTTATTCCTTCTAAGTCTTCACATCCATGTTACTCTGAATGAAACTAGCGCCCGAAAACTTAACATACATGAACAAAGACCACTTTTCCGAAGTAAAGGTCTGCATTCTTTAAGAAAAAAAAAAGCGGCAGATAAGAAGCATGGATTGATTGAGTGGAGAGGAAATGAGATATGTATATGAAGGATGGGAGAGAGAGAGAAGCTCATAAGAAGGCGACGGAGCTTCGGCGGGCCAAGTCGATGATTTTCCAACCGCCGGTGATAGTGGCATCACCTTTGGTATCTTGAGCAGGGTCCTGAGGGTTGAGAGGGCGCTTCTGGGCGGCGGTTTTTTTCTTCTGCTGGGAAGTCAGATCCTCATCCTCATCCTCATCTTCCTCTGGAGTGGAGGAGGAGGAGTTGAGGTGGGCGTCTTTGGTGAGCACGACGACGTACTGCACGGCCTGGATCTCTTCCCGACTGCCCACCTCCACCGCATACCCTTCCTCCGTTCCCGCCTGCTGCTGCGATGGTCTCTCCCCGGCCCCAGACAGAGGCTTCGCCTGCGGCGACCGCTTCGACGGGTTGATGTAGCAGTTGATCTCGTGCGTCTTGAACGCCACTATGAACACCGGTAGGTCCCTTTCTTCCAGCACTTTCGCCGATATGATCTGCTCAGCCAAACCCACGCAGCTGTCAAAGCTACGTTTTCCCTCGCGAGCTGGATTATGATAAGAAGAAAACTTACATCAATACCCTTCAAGTCGATAATTTGGTTCGCAGGTCTCAATCCTCTTTGAAGATACATTTTCATGGGAGCAGTGGTGACATTAAAGGCCTGGATAAAATTGAAAGCCGCCGTCACAAACAAAGAAAACAGGAACTGTCTGTAAGATAAGGGGTTTTTTTTTTTCTTTGATGAAATACGCACGGCTTCAGAGGTCCAGGCCTTGAGGGCCTGGAGGTCGTTGTCGACGAAGGAGTCGATGAAGTCAGGGATGATGAATTCACGGAGGTCAGCGAGGAAGGAGTCGTAGTTGAAGTTAGGCTCGACTTCCTTGACGAGTCTGATCACCTTGGCCGTCTCGGTTTCGTCCAGGAAGGTCCTGCGGAAAAATCCCGTGACCGAGCGGAGGGAGGAGACCACCGGGTTCTCCGACTCCGCATATCCCTCCTGCATCGTCTTCCAGATCTCCTTCAGTCCACTCCCCGTCAGCGTGCCCTTTATCCGTGATCCCATCCCCTTCGAGTCTTCGGGAATTTCCTCGTTCGCCGTTGCATGTAAGACAAGTGCGGGGGGTGCGTTGGGATTCTCGACAATGGGTGACTCTGGCGTTGTTGCTTCTGATGAAAGAGGTAAATCTTCTGTGGCTGTTGCCGGTGATGATGATGACGATGATGAAGACGATGATGATGACGATGACGGTGATGATGATGATGAGCTAGGGTTCTGCGGAGGGTTGGGCACATCGCCTGCTGGCGGCCGTATAAATGACTCGGTTTGAGCTTGGTCTCCTTCCTCCTCTGGCGATGAACTTGAGCAATCACTTTCCGAATCGATGGCGCTACTAGAGTCCATGATGCCTGTTATTTCCATCTCTGTCTCTTGGCCGTTGTTGATTAGGTCCAGATCCACAAACGTGAGGTTGTCATCGGCGGCATCGTGAAAGATGGTATCACTTTCAGAGTCAGCTTTGGCGGCCTGCATGAGCCGACTCTCCTCGATCTCGTTTGCCGCCTTGTTGACCGCCTCCGAGACCGACTTGCCGGTGCTACTCAACGATTTGGCCATGCTGGCCAGTTTTGGGTTCTCCTTGATCAGAGATTCCAGTCTCATGGCGGTATAAGCCTTCCTCATCTTTTGTGCCGCCTCCGAGTCCTTGATTCCCTGGGCGGTCCCAGTCAGCTCGCGCACGTTTTCCTAAGAAAGAAACAAATGATCAGCGCCGATCATGTCATCCAAACCCAGAAGTTTATTGAGGAAGGTTTACTTGTATCTCTTGACTCTTTGCATATTCTGATTTGAGAACGTCCATGAATCTAGCCCAGGGGGATACGCCAGCTGGGAGGGAGTCATCCTGGCTGGAGCTTTTTTCCTGTTTTTTCTGTTGTGATGATTGGCTGGTGGAGAAGGGCTGGGATTTTGCTGCTGCTCTGATTGAGACTTCCAATTGCCGTGAGCTGTTTCTGGGTTGTTGGATGATGGCTCTTCGGATGGCGAATAGTTTAGCCCGTGTTGGTTTGAATGACATGGTTCTCTTTCGACGATGACGATCGGAATTCTGCTGTCTGCGAGGATGCGGGTGTGCCTAGATGGCTCATATTGAATAAAGCCATATTGAATAAATTCATATTGAATATGCATGGAGCAAGACATGTTCAACTCTTCCTCCCCTCCAAAAGAAGAGAAGACTCTTTCCGAAACAACCAACCATGTTCAGACTGCGACCCACCTCAACCACCAAACTCAGACATGGCTCACTGCTATTCATTCGGAACAAACAGACACTCATCGAGAAGATCGTCCAGAAATACACCTACGACCTACCCAAGAACAAGACCATCAGAGCGGGGGACTTCATCGTCCTACGGCCACAGCATGTCATGACCCACGACAACACCTCCCCAGTCATCTCCAAATTCAACTCAATCGGCGCATCTAAAATCTCTAACCCTCGCCAGCCAGTCTTCACCATCGACCATGACGTCCAGAACAAGTCCCCCGAAAACTTGAAGAAATACGCGAAAATTGAAACGTTTGCTCATCAGCAGGATGTCGACTTTTTCCCTCCCGGTAGGGGAATCGGTGTCAGTCACTCCCTGTCCATATGCCCCACCCTCCTCCAATCCTAATTGTTTTAAATCACTCAATCCTGTACAAGTTAGCACCAAATTATGGTTGAGGAGGGATACGCCTTTCCTGGCACACTCATGGTTGGTACGCTTCTTCTCTCATCTCAAATCACATCTGCAAATGATTACTAAATAATTAACGCATAATACTTTCCCCAACAAAAAAGCATCCGACTCTCACAGTAACATGTACGGAGGAATAGGTTGTGTGGGTACACCAGTGGTCAGGACAGACGCAGCGTAAGAAAACCAAACACAATTCCAGCCCTTATCAACTCAAAAAATGATTTCTCACATTTGATTTGGAAAACTCTTTCATAGCGCGATTTGGGCTACTCAGCGGACCTGGTGGCAGGTGCCGGAGATCGTCAAGATGGAGCTGAAAGGTCCTTTGCCCATGGGAGTGACAGGGAAGGACATCATTGTTGCGCTTTGTGGAAGTTTCAACAAGGATGAGGTGCTAAACACGGCAATCGAGTTCGTGGGCGATGGAGTCAAATCGCTGAGTATTGACGAACGGTTGGCCATCTCGAACATGACGACAGAATGGGGCGCATTGGCGGGTGTCTTCCCTATCGACGAGGTGCTAATCAACTGGTACAAGGAGCTGCTAGCCAAGCGCAAGTCATCCGCGGAAATCAAGACCCAAACGAGCCCGTCAATATCCGCTCACCCTCGACTGTCACTCGAAAGGGTACAAGCGCTGGCGCAAGTGGCCGAGGAGCTTCGGGCGGACCAGGATGCCTATTACTCCAAGACCCTCACGCTCGACCTCGCGACGCTGATCCCCCACGTCTCTGGCCCAAACTCGGTGAAGATCTCCACCCCTCTGCCGGAGCTTGAGGAGAAGGGGATTGCGATCCAAAAAGCCTATCTGGTCTCGTGTGTCAACTCGCGACTGTCGGATCTGACGGCGGCGGCGGCAGTGATCAAGGGGAAGAAGGTCGCACCCGGGGTGGACTTTTATGTGGCTGCGGCCTCCTCCGTTGTCCAGATGGAGGCAGAGCGGTCGGGCGCCTGGGCCGACCTCGTCGCCGCCGGTGCCAAGACCCTCCCTGCGGGCTGTGGGCCGTGCATTGGTCTCGGCGTTGGCTTGCTCGAGAAGGGGGAAGTTGGCATCAGCGCGACAAATCGCAACTACAAGGGCAGAATGGGTCACCCGTTGGCCCAGGCTTATTTGGCCAGTCCGGCAGTCGTTGCGGCGAGCGCGGTTGCGGGAAAGATCTGCGGACCATCTTCGTCCATCATCTCCGGTCGCTCCAAGCCCAAGATCAGCATCCTCGAGCATTCCAAGCCCGCCGGCAGCGCATCCGCGAAAGTCGACCCCCAGGCGACTGAGCCGCTGTTGGCCAACTTCCCTGCCACCTTTGGGGGCCCGCTGGTCTTTGCCCCAGCCGACAACATCAACACGGACGGAATCTACCCCGGCAAATACACCTACCGGGACGAGATATCGCCAGAAGAACAGGCAGGGGTGGTGATGGAGAACTACGACCCGTCGTTTGCCGGGACGGTCCGAGACTTACTATCCTCGTCTGCGCCATCTTCTTCTTCTGCTGCTGGTTCCTCTCAAGACAGTCAGCCAGTGGCGACGGACAAGAACCTGACAGAACAGGCGCGTCGGAGTCGGCAGTCTGGCAAGGGCGTCGTGCTGGTTGTTGGACAGAACTTTGGGACGGGCTCTTCGCGTGAACAGGCGGCTACGGCGCTGCGAAACGCGGGGATCCCACTGGTGATTGCGGCCAGCTTTGGCGAGATCTTCAAGCGGAACGCCATCAACAATGGGCTCGTCTGTCTCGAATCTAAGGAGCTGGTCCGCTTCTTGCTCTCCCACTTCCCCCCTCCATCACCATCCTCCGATCCTTCCAACGCCCACCAGAAACTCACCGTCGTCTCCGAGTGGATCTTGCATCTCGACGCTAGGTCCGGCCTCGTCACCATCTCCGATCCGGCCCTGAAAACTTTGAAACAACCTGTCGTCTTCAACCTCCAACCCATCGGCACTTCCGTCCAAGAAATGTATGTCCTTCTTTTCTCCTCCTTCTTTTTTTGGGGGGATATCAATGTTGATCGGTTTGCTTTGCACTGGGGCTTGTTACTTTTTTAGTTTCGTTGCTGGAGGGCTGGAGGGTTGGGTCAAAGAACGCATCTGATCTGACCCGTCAATCTTTCCCGATGAGCATGACGAGGGCTAGGCCTGCATTTTTGAGGAACCCCATAAAAGAGGGCAAGCAAACGAGCAGTTTTGGCACGGGCGGGTCGAGGTATGACGACTGAGACGGCGCGAAGGAGATCAATGGTCCACTCTCGTCGCACTTGGCGCTCTCGCGTCCCGACCAGACTTCCGCGGCGCTCTTCGTCTTTCTTTCTTTGCTGGGAACCCCTTGTAGATACTTTTGTTCTCCTTACTTTCTCCCTCCCTCGCGGGATATACCTTGTTCTCTCTCTCTGTCTCACAGTACAATCGTCTTTTTTTTTTTTTTTTGGAACCTTTTTCCGCGGCTCCTTGTGGATGTCCACACTCTCTTAGATCGATCCAACGCTTGACACGCCTCTGCCGTGCCGCCGTGTACCTAGGGCCGGCTGGATCTCTGCGGATGCCGGGCCTGGCTTGTCTCCGCGCGTCTGGGTCTCGCACCTGAGATCAGGTCAGGTTGTCCCCAAAAAGAATGAAGGAGAACTGGGGAGACGGAGGGTTGTGTTTCTTGCTCGGCACATGCAAGTAGCAGATCCGTCCTGTACATGTTTCTGCTTGGGCCACTCGCCGTGGTGCGCCCCGCCCATTACTGCTTGTCCTCTCCACTACCCTTCATCACGATTCATTGTGCCAGATGCGGCTTCCCGCCTGCTGTGTGCACGACCCACGCTCGCCACTGGGGCGCATCGATGGGCATGTGTGCGGCACGTCTATGCGCGTAACTTGATCGCCGGCCGGCCCCTAACTTCACACGCAAAGTCGATCGCGACCGGAAGGGTCTTGGGAGTCATCCGCCCTTTGTGGCGTGAGAGGTACCCCAGATGATGCATTTTTTTGTATTCTCATTATCTTCCCAGTAATCCAGGTTGTATTCGGTATAATTAGCTTTCTAGATAGCCCAAACTCCCCTCTTCTTCATGACATTTTTTTTTTTTTTTGTATTTTTTATTCTACGACTTCATTCACCAAGAAAAACATGGGAGACGATGACCTTAACTGCCCTCCACACAGTGGTAGCAGTAAGGATTTCGTTCTGCAATCCAACTCCGATGGTGCCATTTTTTTTTCTCAACATATTGGCAGGTGTCTTAATTTGCCAAACGCGATAGATCAAATAATACGAGAACAAAATGAGGCCTATCATCCATCAATTGCCAACCTTCACTGTGTTCCAAGCCTCCCAGGATGAGGGCGACCTGGGAGTCGTATATCTTTGGTATGGTAGGGTTAGTTTTGGATTGAGGGGGATCAAATGCAAGGCCTCAATCTGGCTGTTCAGTAAATGTGAATCATATGGCGTCGATTTTTTTTTCGTCAAGGAAATAAAAAAATTACAGCCATTGTAGATTTAGCGCTCGCGCGAAAATAGGCGGAGGACTCATCAGCGCCTTTCGGGCGAAATGCTGCTAGCGCGCCGGCATACCATAGTGAGGGCTGCCCAGGACACACCCATGATTTCGGCCTCCTCCTTCCATCTGCGCAAATCCGGACTCATGAAGCGCATTGCTTTCCAACTTGACAGCCTGCCAAGCCTGCAACGTACCGTCGTTTCCCAGCCGGCAAGACTGGGCATGGCGGGGGTGAGAGGCCGGGGTAGGGCATGAACGCTCAGAAACTCGCAAAAAGAAACCGTAGGTTTCGACTGTTCATCACGATAGAAAATGGAAGGAAACAGGCGCATGCTTTTAGGTACAAGTGAGGGGCGAGGAAGGATGGTTCCAAGTATGGAAAAGCAAGGGCGCCAAGCGAGGGAGGTGGGGATTGCAGGCGGGCGGAGGGGGGCAGAGTTTTGGACCGGCAAGAATCCAAGAAGAAAGAGAAGCAAAAGGGGTTGCAGGGGGAGGAGGAGATGGATGCGCCGACCAGGCGGAGCAAGTGGGGTACGGTTGATGGGAGGAAGGTCAGATGAGGTTTCGCTTGCAAGCTTTCACATTCGTGACCTTGGTCAAGTGGGAGTTGACAAGCTTGGACCCTTTGGTCGCGAAGACTTTTGAGAACATCACGTGTTCGTTGGTGATGTGTTCCTGCAAAGGAAGATGGATATGCGTCAATCTCTTTTTTGGTTGTGTGGGGCACAGGGATCAGGACTTACTTGGAGACCACGGTGCGGCGTGTCTCCTCGGTCAGCGACAGGGTCCTTGGGATCGGGCAGAGGCCTAGCAGCAGAGGGGGAAAGAGACGCGGTCAATTTGTGACGGGGATGGGACTATGTCAGAGGAGGGAGGAGGAAGGAGACCGACATCTTGATGAGCTGGATGTGAAATTCTCCCTTTTTCTTGATCTCGGGGTTCATGGCTTTTGGGTCGTTGGGCATGGGCCCACCATGCGGTTGGAGAGGCGCAGAGCCGATGGAGCTGGCGACCGCGAGGGTGCTGACGAGTCGCGGGAACAAAGAGCATCATATCAGCTGGATGCTCATTTCCCTAGAGCTCAAGGACTAGAAGCCTCTTGTTGGGTGGACTGGCTCACTTTTTATCCGAGTCAAGGGTGACAGCAATGTTGTAGTCCTGGTCGTACTTCAGCGGCAGTGACAGTAAGGTCTTGGTTGACCAGTCCCGCACCCTGATCGTCTCGCTGTTCGGCGTCGGCTTGTGCGCCAGGTTATCAGACAAGAAGTCCGAACCCGCAAATATGTCAAAATGATGATCGCCTGCGGGTAGACAACACGAAAATCAGCAAGGGAAGAAAAAAAAGAAAGGGGTGTTGCCAAAAACAGAAGTGACAAGTGTTTTGAGGGTGGTCTTACCGGACTGGAGGGGAAGAAGACAAGTTAGTACCATTTCTGGGAGTTGGAAACACCAGCAAAGTGAGGGCTTACGGGCGCTTCAATACTGGACAATAGGTAGCCGTGGGTTAGGTTGAGGAGTGCTTGAGAATCTAAGCGGATAGTCTACACGTGGAGGGGATACGAGGCTCAGCGACTTTGGGCAGGGAAGTTGGAGAACGGGGGTGGCGAGATGCAATGCACACCTGATACCAGGTTGTGACACCAGTAAGGGTGGTGTTGGGATCGATGAGAGGATTAACGTCGGTGCGTCTGAAGGCGATCGGACATGGGTGTCAGTGAGTGGTGTGATTCTGATGTGAGACAGAGAGAGAGGATGGGTTACCTGAAGCCATGCTGGGTGTTACTTGGATTATTGCCTGGTACGAAGATGGAGTCGTCCTTGATAGCCAACTGGATGCGGGTGTCGCCCGCAGTTTTGACGATGGAGACGTAATCGGACGCCTTCCCATCTTTGCCCTTGACGATGAAAGCGATTTTCTTGCTGAGGGCGGAGTTGGGGTCGTCCAAGTCGGCCGTCTTCATGCCCGCAGTGGGCCCGAAATCCATCACCCGTTTGCCGTCGTCAGTCGCGGCGGAGGCCGTCTCGGGAGAGGCCGATGGAGGGGTCGGCGGCGTTCCTTCCGCTAAACTCAACCCCGCAAACAGGATGATGGCCGCCATGAGGGGCCCGTGCATCTTGAGTGCTAACATGCTGCTATGTACTTGGTGGAAACTAATCAAACAGGTTGGAAGGAAGACGAAGAGAGTATCTGACCCGCAGCAGTGAAAAGCAGAAAATTTATTAACTGAAGAAGCGATGGGGGAGTAGCAGGCAGTGCTAGAGTGGGAGCGTGGAGTGGGGACGGACGGTGGGATACGAAAAAGATAGCTAGGCTTTATAGACAGGCCAACCAGCTCGATGAAGGCCCTAGTGTTAGCACGCACGCAGAGCCAAGCCACAAGCTAGCCTAACACCAAACCCTCCCAAATCGGAGGGCCGGCGCGAGGCGCCGGTCACTCGTCGTGCGGCGGCGACCTCCATACCGAAAGAGGTTGTTGGGTTAGCTAGAGCCACAAGGCCTTAGAAGGAAGGAGTGTCCATCCATGGTAACGCAAGGCGCCTAAAGATGTTGTACAATCAGTTGTTTCCTTTTCGACCCTTTGCGCCGGTGGATGAAAGTTCATGTTGTACATGCGACGCGTGGATGTGGAGGTGCGCGACTGGCGATGCCCATGGCGACAGACTCAAGTCAAGGCATGCAAGTCCCCAAATGGCATTGGCCGGGGTTTCTTCCTTCGGATAGCGGGCAATACATATTCATACTGAACGGTGCAACAAGGAGTGCATGCTTTCCCGCAACAAGCTCAAGCCCTCAAGCTTGTTTCCGTGTTCGAATAGGCCGACGATATGGTTGGCGGTACTACAATCTGTTGGCACTTACACCGCTCCGGTGAGACACATGGGCTTGGGTAGCTTGAGCGGCTTTCCGTCTGCCGGCCGAGTGCTTTTGTTGCCCTGCGAGCCCAGCACTGTGGCCAGAGAAGCGTGCAAGCACCAGGCCTCGGCAGCCGGGAGCGGCGCCCTCGCCGCAGTCCGAGCCCGACTCGTTTGCTAATACATAGCATGCATCCTTGTTGCACCGGTCAGTAGGAATAGGTATGCCGGCTGTCCGAAGGAAGAGACCCCGGCCAATGCCATTTGGGAACTTGCCTGCATCCAGGGAACAGGTGTTGATATGAGTCTTTCGCCAAGGGTATCGCTAGTCGCGCACCTCTACATCCACGCCTCACATGTATGTATTAGGATGTATATTGTAATACAACATGAACTTCATCCACCGGCGCAAAGGGTCGAAAAGGAAACAACTGGTTGTATGTACAACATCCTTAAGCGCCTTGCGTTACCATGGATGGACACTCCTTCCATCTAAGGCCTTGTGGCTTGACTCTGCGTGCGTGCTAACAGGGCCTTCATCGAGCTGGTTGGCTGTCTATAAAGCCTAGCTATCTTTTTCGTATCCCACCGTCCGTCCCCACTCCACGCTCCCACTCTAGCACTGCCTGCTACTCCCCCATCGCTTCTTCAGTTAATAAATTTTCTGCTTTTCACTGCTGCGGGTCAGATACTCTCTTCGTCTTCCTTCCAACCTGTTTGATTAGTTTCCACCAAGTACATAGCAGCATGTTAGCACTCAAGATGCACGGGCCCCTCATGGCGGCCATCATCCTGTTTGCGGGGTTGAGTTTAGCGGAAGGAACGCCGCCGACCCCTCCATCGGCCTCTCCCGAGACGGCCTCCGCCGCGACTGACGACGGCAAACGGGTGATGGATTTCGGGCCCACTGCGGGCATGAAGACGGCCGACTTGGACGACCCCAACTCCGCCCTCAGCAAGAAAATCGCTTTCATCGTCAAGGGCAAAGATGGGAAGGCGTCCGATTACGTCTCCATCGTCAAAACTGCGGGCGACACCCGCATCCAGTTGGCTATCAAGGACGACTCCATCTTCGTACCAGGCAATAATCCAAGTAACACCCAGCATGGCTTCAGGTAACCCATCCTCTCTCTCTGTCTCACATCAGAATCACACCACTCACTGACACCCATGTCCGATCGCCTTCAGACGCACCGACGTTAATCCTCTCATCGATCCCAACACCACCCTTACTGGTGTCACAACCTGGTATCAGGTGTGCATTGCATCTCGCCACCCCCGTTCTCCAACTTCCCTGCCCAAAGTCGCTGAGCCTCGTATCCCCTCCACGTGTAGACTATCCGCTTAGATTCTCAAGCACTCCTCAACCTAACCCACGGCTACCTATTGTCCAGTATTGAAGCGCCCGTAAGCCCTCACTTTGCTGGTGTTTCCAACTCCCAGAAATGGTACTAACTTGTCTTCTTCCCCTCCAGTCCGGTAAGACCACCCTCAAAACACTTGTCACTTCTGT
>SMGU01001017.1:0-10482 GCA_004348175.1 Puccinia novopanici
CTAGCAAACTCACCCCCCCATGAAGCATCAGCAAAAGCTTTCAGCGCTTGAGGGTCCCCTTTCGGACAGAGGGATAATTTCAGCCTCTTGCTCCCCGCCAGATAGTTGACCAAGTGGATGACACCTTTCCAATGTTGATGTCCTGGCTTCGCCGCGAAACGTGCTAGATAATTGACTGCAAAACAAATGTCTGGCCGCGTCCCAACCGCCAGGTAACTCAGTGAACCAATGATGGAAAGATACTTCCCAGAATCTTTCGCATCTCCATCAGGGTCAGTCACTGCATTGAAGTTGGCCGGCAGAGGCGTCTGAGTAACAGTCCGCCCATCCCAATGGGTGTCCAGAATTGTGTCGATCAGATTCCGTTGAGATAGATGAAAACCAGTCGCATCACGTTCCACTGCTAATCCTACAATGGAAGAAAGGGATCTATCCCATTTGATTTTTAGTAAATCTTTAAGGTCAGTTTCCAGCTGTCGAAGAAGGCTTTTATCAGATGCAGTCACCACCCCATCGTCAACATGAAGCCAGATAACCCCATTTGACGACGAGTGTTTCAGGACATATAGGCTGTTATCATACTGCGACGGCGAGTACCCCAGCTTTTCCAGAATACCTTTCAGATGTAGCCACCAGCAACGCGCCGCCTGCCTGGTACCATACAGGGCTTTCTCCAGTTTCAGTGCGTGCCCAGGAGGCACTGCCATCCCTTCAGGTGGTGACACCCAGACATCCTCGTCTATCGGGGAGTTCAAGTATGCTGCAACAAAATCAAAACTATGAACGGGCCACTTGTAGGCTGCCGCGACTGTCAGTAAGAGCCGAAGGGACACAAACGTCGCAGTCGGCGCAAAAGTAGCGGTGAAATCTACACCCGCTACTTGAGTAAAACCTTTTGCCACAAAACGTGCCTTGAATCTGATGCCACCGTCAGGGCCCGCACTTTTGGTCGCAAAAACCCAACGACCGTCTAGGGGCTTCTTGCCAGGGGGCAAAAGACCAAGGGCCCAAACCCTCATCTGCTCCAGATTCGATAATTCGACCGCTATCGCCTTGGACCACTCGTCTTTCTCTGGGGATTTCATCGCCTGTTTGAACGATTTAGGAACTGAAATAGCATAAAAGGTGCAAAGCTCTATAATCTTATCGACAATCATCTCCTGATTAGTGAACTCCATCTCATCGTCAAAATTACCCAGTTTCAGCTGATTCATGATGAAATCGACAGTCATTTTCTTGTTTGTTGGATGCGCAACAGTCTCAGAATTTGACGACAGAACATCGCCTCCGGCCTTCACGACGGGAACGTCCTTAAGTTCGTCCGGGAAACGTACCATGGCAGAAGAAAAGAATCTCCCAGTACTGGGGTCCCAAAGCATCCAGCCTTTGCTGGTCCCAAGATGTGCCACGACATGTCCTCGGATAGCCCTAGCATCAAGCTTTTTTCTCGTTTCATGAGGCACATGCGCGTACCCAATGCTCCCAAAAACCCTAAGACAGTCATATTGGGGCTTGTGCCCTAGTAAAACTTCATAAGGAGTGATTTTTCCACTTGCCTGGTTGGGTATCCGGTTCAGAACATACGCCGCCCATACGAAAGCGAAACTCCAAAACGATTTCGGCAATGGACTATCCATTAAAATGGTTCGCCCCATGTCCGCAACTGTCCGGTTGAAACGTTCGATCACCCCATTCTGATAATGGTGGTAAGGAAGCGTCCTCTCCGCACGGATGCCTCTCTCGGCAAGAAAATTGGCCAGAGCTTTATTAGCAAATTCGCCGCCATTGTCGCTCCGCAAAATCCCTAGACGTTTCCCTGTGATCTGTTCCAACCTAGTAATAGTACTGATAATGTGACTATTAGCTTCATCTTTTGTTTTCAACGGTTTCACAAAACAGTAACCACTGCCAACATCCCGCATGGTCAGCAGATATCGTCGCCCGTCGATTGAATCGACCTGGAAAGGACCAATCAGGTCGACTGATATGATGTCCATACGCTCCGCTGGTCTAAAAGAACTAGAAAGAGGGTTAAATCTAGTACTCTTGCTTATTGCACACACAGGGCAATGAATTTTGCCGTCAGGAACATCCGCTGGCAAACCATGGCCAAGTTGCCTTGAAACTATCCTTCGAATGTTTCGCAGACTGGCATGGCCAAAAAGCCTATGCAAAAACAGGAGACGGACTTCTGTTTTGGAGAGCTGTTCAGGTTTCCATACAAAACCAGTTGTGTCCACAAAAGGCGCTTTGAAAACAGGGTCTGCCATATCAGGGGCTTTAGAGTTCAGCATCGTAACAGAACGAATAATTGCATTTGGTGACAAAACAGGTGGAGCTGAACATGAAACTGGCAATGGAGTATAATGGAAAGATGACTTATCAGAGGAGACAATAGCATGAGGTGAACGGTATGCAGGGACAGAAACGGAGAGGAAAGATGAAGGGGCACAATCTGTAGGTTTGATCAGAGGATAAGGGAGAATCCAACGATTCTTCTTCGGTTCCAAAAGACACTCGAAGGAAGGTCCATCGTTCGGCAGCGATATGTGAAAAGAATCTGAGGAGTTGTCATAGGAGACACTGGCATCAGCTTTCCTTAGCGCCGCCATTGAGATCAAAGTGGCTTTTGCTTGCTCACAGTACAAGATGTGACGTAGCACCACCACACGGCCATCGTTAGCCTTGAACATCAATGAGCCATATCCTGAAATGTAGGACTGTCCATTTGTGGTAGCTACAGAAACAGCAACGGGAGAAGGGAGATGGCGAAAATTATGAAGAAAAGATTTAGAACCGGTGAAACCGTGTGAAGCTCCAGTGTCAAATATTGGAGGGTTGCTTACCAGGTCCTCCCCAAGGGACATGGAGTTAAAATTTAGATCATCTAGATCATCTGGAAGGCCATCGATCTCGACAGCTTTCATCGACACCGAGTTTTTATTAGAAATGGTGGATTGGGAAGATGAATGGTCTTTAGGAGGGTGTGATTGAGCATATCGAGGACGATAGTAGTCTGCCAATCGTCTGGCGTTTTGTTGACTGGGGTTGTTCATGTGATAAGGACGATGATTGGACATGTTCGGGAAACGATTGGAAGAGACAGGAAAACCACTAGGTAAATGGCCATATATTGTGCCGACAAGTGTACCAATTGGCTGACGCTGGGATTGTTTGTTTTTTGCAGGGCAGTTTCTAGCATAGTGATTTTCCGCTCCGCAGGTCCAGCACTTGTGGGCTGTTAAAGCGTAGAAATCCAACGCATCGGACCATTCAGGTTGGTCCACATCCGTTAGAAAAGCGGATACATCAAAATCGTCGGAAGTAGCCAACGGCGTTGCGACCAGTATGGAGGGTTCACTGGAGGTGACAGCCAACGGGCGATTGGAAAGCAGATGTTGCTGTCGACACACTTCAAACAAACGCAGCAATGAGGAGAATGTTGGGCATTTCATGTCGGGATCCCTCTGAATGGCCTGTTCCACACGTTGTTCGAAGTCTGCGCGGAAACCAGCTTGAGAGGCAATGATGCTCGATTGCAGAACGAAACCAAGGACAACATCGGAACCCATCCTGACGTTTACCGCCTTCATTTCAGCATAGATGTCCTTGAGACGAGTTGCTATTCCTGCCGTGGGTGCAGATGGGTCAATTTTGAAATTAAGGAGCTTAAGCCATAAATTCATTTGGGCAGCTCGGGAAACAGTCATAAACTGTTTCTTAAGATTCTGATACATCTGGTCGACATCCTCTGTTTCTTGAAGATCGCTGACAACCGCCTCGCACACCGACGCCAGCATGACCGCTCGACCAATTTTCGCCATGGTCCGGTTACCGACGCGTCGGAAGAAAAATTCTGAATCTGAAAGGCTGGTACGTCCAATTTCACGCAGCATTCGCGTCCATTGACTGAAATTGGAACCATCGGCTTTGAGCAAATTCTCGGGCTTTATGTTGTTGACAATAGCCGCCACCGTGGTAGACAGCCACTTCGCCTGCTTCAAGTTGAACTCGGCCTCCTCGAAATCGCGCTGATCTCTTGAGATGTCGACTGGTGGAGCAGGATTTGCAGGCGGTGGGACATGTTGAGAGACGGGAGGAGGCGCGCGTTGGGAAATGGATGAGGCAGGGGGAGGTCTATTGATAGCTCGTAGAGTTTCATCAGCAAGGGTGGGGCCAGAGGATTCATGAAGAACAGAGTTGAAAAGGTTTTCCATGCGGTTTGTGCCGTCGAACGGATCAATAGGCAGACCATCCACAGAGGAACGGGTCCTGGAAGAGGCCCTAGACGAAGCCTCGGAACGGGTGTTGGAGGGACGAGCGGAGGTTGATGGGAGTTGATGACGGGACGATGACATGTTGGGAAGAGTCGTGAAGGTTCGGAAAGAGAAGAGAAAATGGAAAGAGAAGGAGAAAAAACTGTCGTTGAGGTAAGGAAATTGTCGGAGAAGGGATGTTGAGTGGAAAATGATGGTGGAGCGTTTATATAAGAGAGAGAGTAAATACAGAGAAAAAAAAGACCTCAACCCGACTCCTGCAGTTCGACGTGGGACTGGGCCAACAGTCCCACTTCAGTAGCTGGCTAGGCTACTTAGTCCTTCTAACAGGGTTTAGTATCGGTGTAAACGAAAACGAAAAAAAAAGTTTGGACAAGCGAGAGGCGTAAGGGAAACTGAGCGGAAGATGCGGGGAATTAGCCCGACAGGAGAACAACAAGCACGATTAGGTGTGTTCGGAAAGGAGGATGTCGATTAGGACAAGACAAAGTTAGGAGGATTAGTCACTAAGGTTGTGGGGTTTGATGCGAGAGTCTTTAAGGGCTCATAACCTATACAGGTCACGGCGAGAGCAATATGGTTTAGAAGGTTGAATTCCACACACGCATGCTCTCTTCTCTCTAAGTCTGAGAGGAAGAACATACTCGCGTGCTGCGGCGAGGTTCTAGGTATGTAACCCTCTCTTGGGTTACAACACCCATGTGCAATAGCAGAGTTCAAGTATTTTGTACATCGCCTCAAGGGCACATGTGTCATGAGAGAGTGTGTGTCAGCCTCAAAACTTGTCACTTTGTCGTTCTGCGTAACTGTTTGATGACTTGGAGTCACGACGCCGCCCTGTCGTGGTCATAAAGCGTCGCAAGGACTGGAACTACCTGGGGATGCGACCTTGCGTGACCCCATGAAGGGACAGTTGAGTGCAGTCGAAATGGGTCACTTTGCACCAGATTCAGGCGTGTAGCACGCAGAGAGATTCTTCCCGACTTGTTGATTTTACAGGCTAAGTCGAGACAAGCGCAGACAAAAGAAACCAGCCCGAATGATATGCCTCGTTGAGGTGCATCACCACATGAAATAAAAATAGGGAAGATAGGGTCGGAGAAAATATCAGAATGGGGATGGAGAGAGTATAAGCATCGATGAGTGGATGAGCAACCTAATCAAGTAGGATAATGTGTGAATAACTAACAAAGAGGTCAAAAAATATCAGAATTCAAAAGACAAAAATACACGATATTATTATATCGATAACAGGACGGGATGGGCGGCTATAAAGAATATTAAGAAGCAGAGGGACTGGACGCGACTTTTGTTGAAAGAAGCGATATAGCCCAAACAGCTCGAGGGGGGGGGGGCGGATTGAAAGAAAAAAGCGGGAAAGATATCTATGCAGGTCTCCGACTAGAGACAAAACAGAGTGCCGAGGACTGTATAAGACTCAGCCTCTAGAGGCCAGAGCAAGACAACGCAACACTCCGCCTAACGGATGGCGCGCTAGGACTGGCGACGCGACCGGAAAGCTGGCACCATTATGTGTTATAAGTGATACCGTTGCTCAGCGAGATGTTGGCGTTGAAGTGAACATTGGCCTTCGCGTTGTTCACCAGCTTGTCAACGAAGCAAGGCAAGAGTATAGGTAAGAATCAATCGAAAGCATTCAACGTCAGGAGGAAGATATTTGCAAGACTAAAAGTTTTATTTCATTATACACAATAGTTTCAAACAGATAGAAGAAAGGAAACATGGATAGCATAGCATACCTAAAAAGGCAGTGCCCAAGACGTGAGACCGATTAATAGATGTGAGTAGAAAAAAAAAGAAGAACAAGAAATCTCAACACTGACTGTGTGAATCTGATCGAAGTGTTGCACAGTGAACCCAAAGAAGAGCACCGAACATGCAAAAAGAAAATGACATTCAGTTGATAACCAGCAGCGCGAGTATTCGTTCCACACGGGCAAGATAATTAGCGGGGTGAAAGAGGGGCATCAAGCTGATGGTTGGGGAGGAGGCGGATGCGACGGCGAATAACGCAGCGGAAAAATGAGCACCATGAAGCGCAGGGGAGAGGATGGACAGACAAAGGATGATTGAGTATGATACGGTGGGGTTTTTTCCTCCTGGTGGGCGGGCCCTCTCTCCCATCCCTTTTCATCTCTCATCAAGTGCCCACTTCCCTACCACATCTCTCTGCAAGCATACCAAGCACACGTCTCTGAAGAAACCACTTGCGCCCATGGCGCACGAGCGAGAAGATACACATGGACTATATTGCCGGACGAGACGCACACCCCATACACAAAACAAAACAAAACAAAAGATAATTAAATAGGATCATTATGTTTTTACCTTTTTTCAGTCAGCATCATGAATGCAAGCAAAATCAGTTTAAAGCCTTCTTTTTAATATCAGAAGAAGAGAGAGCGATCAAAGAAGAAAAAAAAAGAAAACTACGTACAAGGAACAACAACAACAACAAGAATGTATACAGAGAAAAAGAGCCACCACGATTTGATCCCGTCAACGACAACAACAACAGCCAAGGAAAATCATAATAAAAAAAATGTATATATATATAAGAAACACACGAGGATGAGAACACAAGGGAGAAGGGAAAGGGAGTCTATATAGAGCGCGGACGGGCGGGCGAGCGGGCGGGCGGAGCGAGAAAGCCGGAAGAATGAATGAGCGAGAAGAGCGGCGACAAGGCAACAAAAAGCGGAGAAAAGGAGGGGGAGTATGAGAAGGAAGAAGCGGGCCTGAAGGCAGGAACGAGCGTGGAGGAGGACGAAGAAAAGAGAGAGAGAAAGAGAGGGATGCGATGAAGAGGCGAGGTGTTCGGAGAGAGAAGGAAAGAGAGAAGCAGGGAGGAGGAGGGGCGAGAATTCACGAGCCGGAGAGGATGCCACGGCCGAGGGAAGCAGCGGGGGGCGCGGGAGAGGGGTTTCTAGAGTGAGGGGAGTCGGAGGCACTCGCGGGGTTAGCGACGACGGAAGGCTTAGCCGCGGACGCAGGAGGAGCGGGCGAAGGTTGACGCGACGATTTGGCGGAGGAAGGGAGCGGTTGTTTGGGCTGTTGTTGGAAGGCGCCAAGAGCCCCGAGTCCTCCTCCGCCTGCGCCCATGGAGCCCAGGGTGGGCAACGTCATGGCCGACTGGGGCCTGCGGTTGGCGGCCATGAAGCTGGCCATCATGCCGGGCGGGCCGGCGGGGGCAGCCGCGGCGGGGATTCCGGGCGGCCGGACGCCGGGCCCCGCGGGGCCGGAAGCACTGTTGGGGCGCCAGACGCCGTTCTGGATCGGTGGGTCGTGCGACGACAGTTGGCTGCTTCGTCCCGCGCCTCCCATCCCCCGGAACCCCCCGCCGCTCCCAAACTCCGCCGTCCCAACTCCTGCCCCCCGCGTTGCCCCTAACTGGCTCACCTCCGCACTGTTCGACCGCCGCATCATCCCGCCTCCCATGCCCTTCTCCTCCAGCGCTCGCCCCATGCCCCCCATCATCATCCCCTCCAGGGCTGGCCTCATGATCGGCGTGTGCGCATGACTACTGGCTCCTCGTGGTGAAGAGGAATTGGCATGTCCTTGGATACTGATAAACCTAGACGCTCCATGGGATCCACCAGTATGAGCCTATGTGTGGGTGTAAATGTGGTCAGCATTTCAACAACAACAACAAAAAAATTAGCCGGAAAAAAGAAAACCAACAGAGAATTCCACGGAAACGCCAGAATGATCGGTGATTTCGAGCACGCTGATGAGGCGCTTTCCGAGCACATTAATTTTCTCCACGTTATCCTTTTCCTTGACCCAGATCTGGATACGGTTGCCACGGGGACGAGTGGCGACGATGGCGCCGCAGACAAAGTCGTCATCCTGTGGTCCGGCGCTCGTCTCGATCTGTTCGCCGACTAATCCTAGCACCAGGTAGGTCCATAATTTGTCAAGCAAGGCCAGGTTGGAGTTGGACTTTTCTAACAGTCTTATTTTTACAAGTTATAATAAAAAAAAAAAAAAAAAAAAACAGGGAGGAGGAGAGGTAAGAGATAGGTTAAGAGATATTATTAAATGCAGACAGACCTTTGAGTTTGCAGGGTCTTCCCACATGGGTTTGATGTGTGCCTTGAAGAGTTGGACGGACGAGTTCATGTCCATTTGACTGGGGGTGACGGTCCAGTTGAAGTAGCCACAGAACTGTTCTACGGATTGGAAGGTGCCGATTGGCTGGAGGCCAGCTTCATAGGCCTGGCCTCCGGTGGCATGGCTGGTCGAGGAGCGCTTGGAGAGACGGGTGTCAAAGTAGAGTGTCCAGGAGTGTTGTAGTGGATGTAGCGTTTCTACTGGTTGTTTGATTTCGGTGGGTGATTGGTTGACTGGATCGGGGTTAGCAGCAGTTTCCTTGTTTTGGGTTGTTTCCTCTTTCGTGGCTTCTGCTGGAGTGTCTTTGTTGTCGGTGGGTGGTGGCACGTTGGGAGTGTTTTCCAGATTCTGATTGGTGGTGTTGAGTAAGTCTGGTTTCATCCTGGTGATGCGTTCTTGGATTGCGGCGAGGGAGGGTGCTCTGGTGCGGTTGAGTCCGATGTTGATATCGGAGGCAGATCCTCTTCTCTGGAGCAGTAGTTGGTGGTCGACTACTGGGGATGAGTCTGAAGGGAGTAGTTCGCTGTTGGATGCAGCTGATGTTGCAGTTGGGGTTGAGTTGGGGGTGGATGCTGATGCTCTTCGATCGAGGAGAGAAGAGAGTGGTAAGCGTAGTCTGTTAGTGGTTGTGTTGGTGTTGATGTTGAGTTCTTGTTTGTTTTCTGTTTCTGGCATTTCCTCGATTTCCTCGAGAGAAGAGTCAAACAAAAGAGGCGTCGTATTTCTCTGGTGGCAGTTTTAGTTGAGTTGCCTTGTTGGGTGTACCTCCGAGGCTGCCAACTACCCGATCCACGGGGGAACCACCCCCCTAACAACAGAACACACACAACAGAGTGTACATTCCAAAATAACAATAAAATACAAATATCAAGAAAGAAGAAGAAGTATCATGAATCTAAGAGCAGGTTCAACATGATACCCAAACTAATAAACCCAAAACAATGCGTCCCAAAGAGATTCGACTGCGACTGAGTCGCAAGAGTCCATGCCACAAATGCCCGATGAAGGCATTCCACTCTATCATAGCAATAGTACCCATTTTTTTTCCCTCTGCTGTGTGAATCAAGCTCATCAAACTCATGGTTCCAAAGGGGCTCTGTGGTCAATACTAATCCATTGGAGTTGTCACAGTCCCCAAAAAAAAGCTTCACAATGCTGCAAGCATTGATGGACTGAAACTGCCGCAACGTCGTCCGCTTATGAAACCGATCACTCCCCATCACTATCACCCCCAGGAACGCCTCGCTTTCTGTCAAATGATGTAAACCATCTCCCGCCGTAGACAAACTATTCAACCGACACGTCTTCATCAGTTCCCTACTAAACCACTCCAACAACCTCCCCAACTCATCCTTCAACCCTTCATCATCCATCGATAGAATCATCCCATGGTCGAATCCCTCCGGAAACTTCCTCCTAATCCTACGCCGGAGAAGCCGACTCATTCGCCCATCCGAATCTAGCCTCGAATACACTCCCCCAAACCTATGGTCCGTCCTACGAAATCGATGCAACTCGGCAATATCCGAATCAATTGCCTCCTGAATGAATATATCTATCTTATCCGCCGGGATCTCTCGAAATAACCTGCCCAACACCTTGCCCGACTCATAGTAATCTTCTCCTTCTTTGCTCATCTCGCATTCTTGACCTACATATATATATATATTGATTTATTCATATCAGCACAAAAGTTTAATTCACATCCTCAGACACATGTAAAAACTTACACATAAAGTCCGGCTTCATCCTGCTGGGTGCATTTGGCACCGATCGAATGTTGACCGGGACGCTTTTAAACAAAAGGAAAAAAAAAAAAAAACATTATTATTATTGTAATTATTTCTGGAGGAAGGGAGGCTCACCCAGTCTTAGGATAATCGACGGCATCAGAATGCAACTCAGCCAGTCTGATGCAGGACCCATTAAGAGTCCCTTCAGGGTATTGGTCAGCAATGTGGAGATGTCGTGTTGCGATCATGCCGACCAAGTCACTAGAAATATAATCCAAGAAAAATTCCGCTCCATCTGCAATGCTAAACAACCACAAACAAACAAACAAAAAAGAAAA
>SMGU01001018.1:0-32687 GCA_004348175.1 Puccinia novopanici
TCAATTCAGTAGCTTCATGTCAACTGACATGTATTCAGGCCAGATTTTTCCTGGTGCTTGTGGAAGTTAGAGCAAAAAACTTTTATTCTGAAACTCATCAAATTCACTAGTAAATATCTAACTCAATGAATTCATTTCAGCTGATGTAAACATTTTGAGTTGATTCAATTCCCTATATTCATATCACAGGGCATGAAGTTACCTCATTTTTTCCTGTGTATTTCTCATTTTTGCAATTAAATTGACTTTTATTTTTACAGGATAATATTAAAATCTTACTTTGAATCTTTTCGAAGGAAGAAAATTATAAAATTGAAATATTTTTTTCACTTTTTTGTTATTTTTTACTTAGATCCAAGCAGTAAAAAGTGGCTTTGGTCATAAATATCTATGAAAATATCTATCCTATAAGCCTTTTTGGTCGTCAGTAAGTATATTTTGAAATAGTTCATGAGAAATCAAAAGACACTATTGATTATTCTTTTACTGAATACCTGCTGAACCTGTGCCGTGTACTTGAGATTTAGGTTTAGGCCTAATTCCTTTCATTCAACAAGACACACCTTTTGTCTTTACTTATGAGTATAAATGTTAGCAGAACCTTCGAGAACCAAATTAAAATTTGTTGTCGCACCCTCGCAGAACGCGCTGTTATCTGGTTCCATCATGGCACCAGAGTTTCCTGTTTCACTGGAAATCAGGTTTGCAGGGAGATCGCCGAAAGGATTGCTGGAATCCCCCGTTCCAGAGAGAAAAATTTCTATGACTTTTTGGAGATCTTGTGGGTCATGGGACTCCAATCCTGAAACTGGGTGCGCCGGATCCAGGCCAGTTTTTGCCAGAGAATCATCAGTCAAAAACAAGGTCGACGAAGAATTATTGGTTTCATTCATCGGAGCGTCTATGGGCTGACCGTCACAGAGATTGAGGTCAGGCGCCTGAGAACCGCCCATCGAAGCGAGATAGTTTTTCCCCCCCGAGAATTCTGATGCTTCCCCCGACCAAGCATTGGTCGAAGAGCATTTGTTCATGTGAGATTTCTCATGATTTTGATCCCAAGGAAAGCATATGCCCGGATTATCTGCCGTAATCAGGCGTGAATCTCCTGATAATTCAGGGGGGTGGCTGTGCTGATTATTTACAAGTCTGGGAAGGCTAGCCTCACCCGTGGACGTAGTCTCTTCTCCATAGAAGGAATTTTGATTTATGAAGGACCGTTTTCGGAAGTTTTCTTGCATGGCCTCTGAAAGACTGATAGGGTACTCGCCGTACTGCGTTGCGGTTTCGTGATTTCGAACCTCCCTGTTAGAATTAGCACTTTTGTTGGTGTTCTGATCAATTGATACATCATTCCAAGACGAATAATCGGAACGTTTGGCTTGGTTGTCCAAACAGCTTGGAGTTGGTTGATAGTTTTCACTACCAAACAGACTGCTCGGTAGGAAGGAAACTCCACTATCGGAGAGTATCGAGTCAGGATTATCAACCTTGCTGGGGTAAGACGAGGCTGAGTTTGAAGCATTTGGGCCGAGTGTCGGGGAAATATTGTTCAAGAAGTCATTCGGGCATGCTGGCTCAATGCGCCCCAGCATCCAGGGTTTCTGAAATTGATAACGTTCCTCCTCTGATTTTAAGAGTTGAAACGGTTCACAATGCGGTTCCACGGGACCTAGGCTCAGAAGATGATATTGAGGAGCTCCAGGCCGAAGCAGGTTGGGATCACAGTGATCAAGCGAGGCGGATTCTTCAATTCTCGAGCGCATTCTCCCAGGAAGGTTCAGGTCGTCTTTCCAGAGGGTAGGAACGAAAGTGGGCTTGAAACAATGGTCTGACGACTGGGGGGTGAATTCAGCGTTTTTACCGGGGTCATTGACAGATTTTCTTTCTGGACTCAGATTCCATTTTGCCGAAAATTCTCGTTGGTTATCTCTACTGTCAAATCTTCTCAGCCAGATGGCTGTCATTTTCTCAAAACATTCAGCATACGGCTTTGCCTGGGGGTAGTGAAGGGCATAAATTTCTAAAGCTTCCTGGCAGTTTTTAACCTGAAGGAGCACCCTTGGAGATATTCCATTGTGAGATGCAGAGTGTCTTTCAAAGCAAATGTTGGGGTCTTGGGGACCAGAGTTCTCCGCGGAATAACTTGTGCCCACATCATCCGGGGCGACACATAGACTAGGATCCTTGTCTAACGCAAACAACATGAATACTCCTGACATGAAAAGTTTGTGCAGAGAATAAACAGCCAGCGGGGCCATAGAGTTTTTGTCTAAGCGCTTCCTCTGTAGCTCACATGCGGCCATAGCGGCATGGGCTGCACGCTGCAAGTAGGGGCTCCCGGGCGGAGCTGTCAATGCAATGGGAATCAACAAAGATTGAACTGCCTGTTGGTGTGGAATTAGCAAACCAAAGTTAGTAGGGGAAACATGAGGATTAAAAGAGGTGTAAAATTGTCAGGGCCATTAAACTCACGTTGAGATACCTGTTAAAAAGCAAAAATTGGGGTTGAAGTTAAGAAATGGTTGATCAGAATTTTCGAGTTTCAAATAAGAATGAGAATAGAGAAATCAGACTAACTGTAGTTCAAACCATTCACATGTGTGGAAGGGACTCCCTCCCAAGTCCCAGCTGCTGTCTGTTCCTGATTGAGAGACAGTCTTGGTTGCAAGGTTCAATCCAAATACATTAACCACGTCTTTGTCCAGAAAGGTTTTGGTTGGGATGTTTGCACGCCACCGATCAAGCTCCAAGGCAAGCGCGTCAATGTTGGCGCATCGCTTTCCTATGTTATCCTGCGAGAATCGCGGGTGATAAACCTGACCTTTAATTTTCGTCAAAATCCTGGATGTTCAAAATGGCGGACATTCATCGTCAGATCTCGTGTCATGGATGCCTGATGACACGTAAAGTTATTTCAAGGATCCCATACTTTCTTAGCCGGATGTGATGAAGTGATGGTGCCATACTGGAAGTTGGACGCATATAAGGATCATTTTCCAATGTAGTAGCTGTCTCCGATAACTTCGTATCAATCGCAACACGCCTGGCTAGAATTTGTTCATCATCGGTGATATGACAGTCGATATCAAGGGGGAGCTTACAATATCCAACATATGGCAGTAGTCAGATGTTAGCCCATTAGATGAAGCACTGATTAGCCCTGACCTCATTATCTATCTCATCATCTTGAATGGCGATTGGTCTCCCGAGTTGAAAAGCCATGGTCCTATCCTCAGAAGAAGTGTGATGCAAAGTTGGACTCAACCGAAATCCTAATTATTCGTAAAAGACTAGCATGTGGCGCGTACCTCTCTAAGGCATATACACTCCACCAGATCCTCTTTTTTGTCTCCTCGTGAAAGGGACTCAGTTGCTGAGCCTTAGGGGTTTTTCTGTGCAACCCCAACTCCAGAGCAGTCCTCATTGCGAGGCCGGTAAGGTGCCAAGTCGAAAGGCCCCTCGTAGAACGGAAAGAATACATAGCTAGAAATAGTAAGCCTTGAATTGTTGTTGTGTTGGAAGAAACGTGATCATAGTACTGCAGTGCGGCTTGAAAATAGTACTTTAGCGTAACAGATTCAAAAAATAAACCAGAGGAGGATATCGTCAGTCTCCTTAGCCCACATGTTCCGACCATCTTTGTCAGGAATGGCATCGAAAGTAATCATACTTCGTGTGATGGCAAGCCAGGAATGATTCTTCCTTGCATCTCCCATAACCTGAGACCCAAAGCATAGGTTAACCAAAGGAAGAAGGCTGCAGTGCGCGGTCCATCCCCTGAGAGAGGCCGCTCTGAGGCACAATAAATGTGTCTTTGGTCGTACCACTTCTTGAGTATTACAAAATTCATGAAGCAGTGTCGTGCCTGCACTGTTGTAAAAACAGTGGCAAAAATTTCGTCGCACAAGCGCTCATCTTGTGGAAGAGGTGGAAAGATGAAACCCGGCTCCAGCCGCATTGAAAATTGGGTTTGGAAAATGCTAGAATCTGCATCATGAGGAGCCGTGCTTTCATGGGAAAGAGTACCTTGATTTCCAACAGCTGCGTCCACGCTTAATCGATGAGGGGAGGTTTTTGGAGGTATCAAACTTCCAGCAAAGAAATGGGCTTCGCCTGTTTGATTACACAAAGCCCTGCAGACGCGAAGAGAGTTCCATCATTCTGTCAGCTTCAGGGATTCTTCTCAGAACCGTAGCTCTGACACGAAAAGAATAGAAAAACCCAAACGAAGAAAAAATCCGTCCCCAAGAGACACCCGAGCTCCCACCCACATACAAAGGCTCAGCACCAGAGGTCAAGCTAAGAAAGCCAAGTCCGTCTACCAGGTCCTGTTCGCTCAAAAACTCAGCATCTTTTGCCTGCTGGTGAATAGAATGTCAAGAAATGCCCTATCCAGCACGCTACACCGAGTAGAGCTGAACTTAGGATTTCTTTTCAGACATGCTTACCTTGAGAGCGGGGTGGTCGGGATCATTCTCTTTGAGAGCAGAGCTTAGCTCCTTGACTCGGGCTTCCAGGTTGGCAATGTGTTGCCTCAGAAACTTTTCACCGACGATTTCGTCCGGGAAGACACATTCGGCACTGCTCTTAGCACAATTTCCACATCTGCAGTAAAGTATTTACCATCCAAGTTCCATTTTTCGTCAAGCGTCAACATGTGACAGTGGCGTGCCGCGTTTCAAGAAAAACCGCGATCGTTTTTTTTTTTTTTTGTGCAAGTGCAGTATGTGAGAGGATTTAAAATTAGTATCCAGCCCAAACAATCTGCTGCATTCCACATTTCGTAACTTACGGCTGACTTATTCCATCACAGCGCTGCTTCTTTGAACGGCATCGCAAGCAGGCATTAGTAGCACGCTTCCGTTTGTTGGACCCCAGAGGAGACTGTGACTGGGCTTGCGAGAAAAGGGATCGTTTCGACATCATCAATTTTCAATCAGAGACACATAAACAGATGGTTGGAGAGGGTCTCTCATTCAAAAGGGCATTCACCGCATGGGTGGACTAGGTCAATGAAGCGAGTGACGTCGTGTTTAAATAAACGTGTGCCGTCTATTCTGTGCTCTTTTTTTGCCGTACAGCTTCGATGGAGGGCAGGTGGCCGATGAAACCTTGAGTGCGTTCCCCTCAGTCGCCGCCTATGGGTCGGCTTTCAACATCTTTGAAACAAGCCACAAATCAAACCTCTGACGAGGGATTTGCGAATTGAGGAGTACGCGTTGCCCAATCACAGCTTTGACCAGATACTCTTTTGAACTTTTTCGCCCTTCCCTGGTACTCCAGCTGACATGCCGAAGCAGAATGGCGGCGACGCAGCCCTGGGCTCCTTTTGAATTATAAACCCGTTGACTGTTGTGTTCTTGTACAATGAAGTACCAATCGGTTATCCCCACCGTTGCACGCAGGATTTGCACATCCACCTATAAACAGAGCCATAGCCATCCACGTTCCCAGCGACGGAACTGGCGGGGAAGTTGACTGGGTGCTACAATTGCACAACCAAACTGGCCGAGCCTGCCACTCCCCGTAAACGTCATAGATGGGCACTTGAGCAAGGGGCCGTCGCCACCAACGTGGTCAATTTTCCTTTGATGTACATTTCCTGGCCATGAAAATCGCTTCACTACTAACTCACTCGCTTTTGAAGTAGCTAAATTGACTGCGGCTGTGTTCATGCTGGACGCCACTGAGGCATGATCTGAACCAAACTTAACTAAACTCTAGTAGGGCGGCGACCTCATTTTCTTTGAAAAAGCGATCATAGCTAGTTGGCCGAACGCCCTGACTCAATTTGACCGAGAGCCGCTGGGCCTAATCCCATGTTAACAAAACACCTATTTGCCTGCTCGCCGATTGGTCAGAGGAGCAACCAAATCGGACTCACTCCAAATCGAGTTGTTTCTACGCGTCGGTGATTCTTCTGCCAGCGCAAGTCATATCCCGCCATTGTGGTACTAAGGATCTCAAAGCTTTTCTGCTCCAGGGTTTCATCGGCATTTGAGCGCAATCCGCTTGCCTGCGCAGCTAAATGAAGGTGAACTATTGATCGAAAATGTGTACACATACACGTGCGCGGTGGTTGGTTGTGGTTCACGGATTTCCGTTCCACCATGTTGTGCCAACCCAGGGCTGTATGGAGGATATGATTTGACTACAGCCAGATATAGTCATGAAGTCGTCGGCAGGACCAAGGGATGCCTCATCGACGAGCATAACAAGATTAATGATTTCTTTGGCATAAAATCCAAAGTTGAACAATGTAAATACATTCTTTCCATAAGGCCGGGACGGCTCCCCTAGGATGCCTCAATATTTAGCTATATGCATTTTTTTTCTGGTTATTCATTGCTCATTTTTGCATTCTGCAAATTCTCCAGGCTGCCATGTGCCAAGAGAAAACTCGCAAAATGCAGGTTTCTGGAACAAGTGGCAGCAAAAATTTACAAAAAAAAAAGGTGTAAAACTAGGTAAAAAGACTATAATACCTGGGCTATCTTGTCTATACTCTTGCCACCACCCAAGAGGATGGTGTAACAGGATTCCTGGGTCCTCTTGTGACACAACCCAATAATTTTCCCAGAAGCAACTGTTTTAAGATGTTTGTTAGGCACTCTCATCCCAATTTACTTGGCACATGAGAGGATGTGTGCAGATATGCTATTTTGACTGACAAACCTTTTAATTTTCACAATTCAGGTTGCAATTAGAGGCCTTGAAGACAAAGCAACTTGCCACAGGAACCACTAAAGATTATAGAGGTGTTTGGGCCCATGAGACACTTCCAAAAGCCTCAATCTGGCATGACTGAACTACCCAGCTGGGGATCTAAGTTTACTCATAGATCTGGTGTATTTTGGTGCTTTGCCTATCTGGTTAGTGTTAGAAGATGTTCTGAAGAATTCTAAGAATGAACATCCCTGTAAATCTGTGAGCCTTGGCCTCTAAAGTGGTAGCAGGACAAAATTTGGTTTGTTAAATAACATTTTATTTCTTAAAAAGAAAGACAAAGATGAGCAACACAGCAAGAGAAAATAAATAGGAGCCCTAAACTTATTCCCCAAAATTAGTGGTGGGCCACTACACTACATGGCCAAAATAGCATAGCATAGCGTTCAATTAATCAGTCCTCCAGTTCTGTAGCTTTAGCAGCTCCAAAGAACCACTATGCTACAGTACTGGAAGCATTTTTTCTGCCACATGGTGCTTCAGCACAGTGTAGCAAGCCCCTTTTGTGGGCTTTCTCCATTAGTTTTAATTTCTTTTTTCCAACAGCTAATGGAAAAACGATTAGCTGTTAGCAAAAAACAGTGCACTAATTGTTGTAGTTCAAACCTGCTCTTATCCAGACTGCCACTTGATGGATTACAAGTCTTTCCCCTGGTAACATGAAAAGCTTTGCATATGCAGATGATACTTGATACCAGGACACACAAGCATATGTTTGGTAGCAGGGTAGTAAATGACTCAACCTTTAACAGTGCACTTATCTTAGTGGTTAAAGAATTGCTCATGATGTTGAGGTCATAGGGAAAAAAAATGGTCTTAATAGGTGTGAAGTGATATTCAGTAACATGTCTTAATACTCCAGAAGTATTGTGGCAATCATCCACTTTCACTAAAATAGCCTCTTTGCTGTCCTCAGATAGTTCCAATGCTTTACACTGGGAGTTACACTGGAATTACCTTGACATCACCTGACACCTATTCCCCAAAATAAATTCCTGGTGGGCAATCAAATCCAAAAAAAAAAAAAAAAAAAGCCATTCCCTCATGAATCAGTGCTCATAGTGAAGTGAAGATTTTTTTTCCAGCCCAAGCCCTAGAGAATGGAAGTAACATGCTCCCATTCTGGAAGCAAAAGGCTGGAAGAACACTGTTTTTTTTTTTTTTTTTTTTTTGCTCCAGGTCTGGCTCCAGGGCTGATTGCTGCCAACAGAGGAGTGATGCAGGGATTTTTAACCCCAGGTGTTCTGTGCACTACTGGATCTTCCCAGCAATATTCACAAGATGTTGCACTTAATTAGGGCAAACCAATTCCATGATGAATGTCCAGCAACAAGATATAACCAACCTCCCCATCCAGTAGGATGCACTTTAAATTCCCAGAGCCAGCAACCCTCTCCTTTTTTTTTTGTTATAGAATTCCCCTAATTCTAGACTTAATATATTGTGCTTGGTAATTGGAATGGTGAATCATGAAGATTCACGCATCTTCTAGCAAGGTACTTATTGCTGCAATCTAATGTGCCCTGTACTCAATTCAATTCTCAAAGAGTGACAGGAAAATCCAGAATTGTGCTTCAAGAAGGCAGGAATACAAGCATCAACACCATCAAGTCCCATGTATTAATTCAAAGTGTGAAAGCCAATGCCAAGCCTCAAGACTCTGATAAGGTAAGCTTCCCCAGATATCTTGCTGCATTAATTATTTTTGCGACCTGGCTGACCCCTGCATAGTTGGCAAGACTTGATTTTCTCATCATTTTCTTGTTGATAAATACACATTTATAATTGTAGAATAGTTTCATAGGGCGTGTAATCTTGGTGGGCATGATCAGATAGCAGTAGATTAGTCAGTGGAACGGTGTAAGACTACATGTCTGACTGTGCTCATAAAAATCTAGACATCTCGATGGATGGAGGAAGATGGTTATAAATCTTTGATTTTTAAGACATTCTTTAGACCAATACTGAAGGCGCATTGATGGGATAGAGATGTTGAATTGGAGGAGATTAGCCCGCTCCCTGCAGAAGGGGAAATCGACTTGGACAATGAAATCAACCGTATACCTCCACACCTCCGGTGACATGGATGACGGCACCGGTGGTGTAGGAGCTCTCGTGAGAGGCCAGAAAGACGTATGCGGGCCCACCTCGGAAGGTTGACCGGGGCGGCCTAGAGGAGCGGACTCGACCCCAATACTATCGACGGTCTCTGGTTTCTGTCCTCCAGTGGCAGCCTGTAACGCTGTGTATATGATCCCGGGCGCAACCGCGTTCACTCGGATCCCTCGGGGCGCCAACTGGAGGCCAAGAGACTTGGTAAAAGCGACAATTGCCCCTTTCGTTGACGCGTAGTCCACCAAGGTCGGGCTCCCCTTTGTTATATTCATTACAGCCAGCAGCAGCACGCTCAGCTCAACCCCTCAAGACATTGGGTAGAAATTCGAATCAGTCTCTCCATCGCGAACCTTGTATGCTGCAACACTGGTGGAGTTGATGATGCTTCCGCCTCGACGCATGTGGGGAAGCGCAGCTTTGGTGATCGCAAACTGAAAAGATAAACGTCGGCAAATTTCCGGGTTTTTAACACATGGAGAGTAGTCCTTTTCAACTCACCATTCCGAAAATATTCAAACGAAAAGTCCTTTCAACTTGGTCTAGGTACATTGTGCGAAAAAGAAGATAGATCAGATCACACCAGAGAAACTCTAAATGAAAATTGTTGGAAGCGGTAGGATTCAAGTACCTAAATCGATTTGATCAAAGTTATCGCAAAGATCTTGACGGCCTGCGTTGTTGACAAGAACATCGAGCCTCCCATATTTATCAACATGACCTTAAGAGAGATGAGAGGATTTGTAAAATAATGGCGAGACATTATAATTAGCTGAATGTCCAAAGTAAAGATGAATCTTATAAAGAGCGAAGACAGACTTTGTACGGCTTTGAAACAATTGTCTCTGCTCATCAAATCCAAAGGGATCAGAAGACAGCTGCTACCGTTATTCGACTCTTGCGATTCTTTCTGGATTTGGTGCTCGACCTCTTTAGCATCCGACATCTCCTGTTCCAAAAACACGATTGAAATCTTGGCACCCTCCCGGGCCATCATCAACGCCACCGCCCGGCCGATGCCGGAGTCACCTCCGGTGATCAGGACGGTTTTACTTTTCAGTTTACCTGTGTGAGGAGATCTGAAGCAGTGAGTCCCCCCACCCCTACATATACGGCCCTGCGTCTTTTTTTTGTACTTCTTGCTCCCGAGCTTGATCAAGACACTACTGACCACAGCCGGTGTATTCATGAAAGGACGGCTTCCCATCTTCCGAATGGAAATGTTCCAGGAGAGTGTAAATAGGTTTGGGTGCTAATTTGCTATCCAATCCGGTCCCCGACTGAGTCTGAGGTTTGATGGAGTCGGTGGGGAATGCGGTAGGTGCTGCTGAGGAAGCCATGTCTAACTCGCTATTTTTTAAAAAATTAGTTGTTTATACAGTTATTATCAGTGCAGTTCTTGTGACTCTTTTGACAGAGTGTCTGTTCAGGTTGGGGCCTGTTTTTCTGCTGCACAAGAGCGGGCTTGAAGCGTTTCCAAGCGCCCAAGAATTCTTCAGCAGCCGCATCGATCCGACGGAGATGAAGCTGTGAATCAAGGCTGCCATCATGACGTCATTTCGTGTTCAATACACCATGACATGATAATAGCAGGGGTCCGTTTGGCAGTCCCGGAACCGAGGTGATCGTCACAACTGGTATTGAGTTCTGGGTTTGCCAAATCCATTGATGATGACGACGCGTGCAGATCCTTATAAATAAGGAAAAACTGACCGGCAAGCGATTCAAGTAAGCCTCTCATACACATTACACCGTGCTGATTAAGAGAGTGAGTTTAGCTAAAGTAAGCCAAAGGGAGAGTGAGAAGCATACATGCGTGAAAATCACGCCGCGGCGCCTGACCAAGTTTTCAACTCAACTCTGCAACGTCTCTCGAATAATTCCCCCAAAGTGTTGAGCACTGGTTCCACGACCGGTGGAAGCCATGACTCAAGCCACCGGTCAACGGCGGCTGGCCAGTCTCTTTCCCTTTCTAAGCCGTTCATATGAGGGTGCGCTTTGGCGAGAGAGATGTGTATTGCAACGGACTCTCCTTTACCATCAATTGTAACGTGGTGGTGGGGTCCAAGACTTACAAGGGGCAGGCAGCCTATCGGCTAGAAAGTATATGTACACGCTGTTGTAGCAAGAGCGTGTTGTTCTGGACCGATCGTCAGGCTCAGAAAGCTCCCATGTTGATCTCTCTCAGAGTCAGCCCAACTCCCGGAGCGGGACGTCCATTAATCAGAAATGGCCCGCATCACGTTACTACTTGGCTTGTGATACGCATGATAGAAAAAAATAAAATATGATCGAGGAGTCGACGGTTTTCATCAAACAAACTTGCTGAGATACAAACATTTTTTTTTCCTTTGGAAAAAAAAGTCACCGGGAAAAGGGGTGAGAGAGAGGGGATGATTGCGAACTTGAAAAATAAGGAGAAGAGGCAGTCACATAGAGAATCAAGTATAAATAACCAGGAACCCCGCTCTGAATGATGTCAAGATAGGATGATCAAAGAACGGAGGGTCGATTTATCGATGCTGTATCGATGCGATTGGATGGACAGGATAAAAGAATGCGAAAGCAGGGCGAGGAGGAGGCTTAAACGACGGCTTGACGATTTGGAGGAAAGGAATTCTCGACTGAGACAGAGTTCGCAGCCGGAGCTCTATTGAAAGAAGGATGGGAAGGGTTGAGCTCAAGCTCGAGCTGGACTGGGTTTTCTTCAGAAGAGAGAATGGTGCTCTGTTGTTGATGAGAGAGATGATCTTCCGAGCCCAAATTAAGACGCTTCACATCACGGCCAAGGCGGGTAGGATGAGAGCCATCGACCAAGCCTAACTGTTCATCCGTCCAAATTCGCTCTTCTTGAACAGGGCAGCTATCCAGAGGGGCTGGGACTCCCACCCCAGCCCGACCTCCGAGTCTTTTCCAATCTTCGGTGCGATTGAGTTTCAATTCTTTCCAGATCGAATCCAATGCCTCAATCAATTTGGCTTCCTGCTCAACACTGTGGCCAGGGGTGGGGGTGATTCTCAAGCGCTCTTCTCCCTTTGGAACGGTCGGATAGTTGATCGACCTGTTAAAATTGGATTAAAGCGTGGTCAGCAAAAGCTGAAAACGTACAATGCAGTAAAGTGAGATGAGCACTGAACTGCACATATATGTTATGCTTGCTTAAAAGCAAGTCACTCGCCATTTTGGCCTTGGCCGGATCACCAATCAAGATTGGAACGATGTGACTAGGGTTGTTCATGACTGGTAAATCATATTCATCGACCAATTTCTTCTTCAATTCGATCGTATTTAATTGTTGAAGACGGCGATCATCGAGGTGATTCATTTGATATTTGACGGCAGTCAGAGCACCCGAGACGATCGCAGGAGGTAAAGAGGTCGTGAAGATAAACCCGGGCGCATAGGATCTGACCATATCAACTAATGCACTTGAGCCAGCAATGTAGCCGCCTACGACCCCATAGGCTTTCCCTAAAGTAGCCGTGATAATGTCGATTCGGTCTGAAGGTATAAGAATAGGCCAATCAGAAACCATTTCCGGCAAGCAGGCCTTGTTTTTTTTTTTTTGTTGATGCCAAATCTATATGACACAAAACTTACCCATCACACTGCCCGTTTACCGCCCTTCGATTGAGCTTCAAAGTCACAATGTTCGGCAACACCAGCGCCACGAGGACCGTACATACCGATGGCATGGACCTCGTCTAAGAAGGTGATAGCGCCGTACTTTTCAGCCAAGTCGCAGATTGCTTCGATCGGACCGACGGAACCACACATTGAATAGACGCTTTCGAAGGCAATGATTTTCGGGCGATCTTTAGGGTAACTGGCCAACTTGGATTCCAAATCGACCAGATCGTTGTGTCGGAAGATCACTTTCTCCGCTCGAGAATGCTTGATCCTTGAATCATCGACGCATGGTTCGAGGAATCTGAAAAAATGACACACCCTGGTAACTTGGAACCTAAAGTGCTTAAGGTAGCATCGTTGGCCACATAGCAGCTACTGAACACAAGCGCAGATTCCTTGCGATGGAGCTCTGCGAGAGTGGATTCCAATGAAAGATGAAGTGCCGCATTTCCCGCGATGTTTCTGGTTCCACCAGCTCCAGCTCCATATTTAGTTATAGTATTTCTATGTAAGCAAATGGTACCGGGTCATTAGCCATCAAGTTCCTTGGTGTAACGAGGAGGATGCAAGTCGGTAGGGAGGAAGGAGAAGACGCTTTACTTCATCGATTCTAAAACCAAGGGGTGTTTGGACATTCCAAGGTAATCATTGCTACACCAAACAGTCACTTCGTCGCTTGGTTCGGCCGTGTGAGCGATCGGGAACTTGGCTGCCAATCGATTAATGTTATTAAAACTAGAGAGATATGTTCCACACAATGTCAGTATGCATCTCTCTCTCGCTCTCCCCTTTTTTAGTGATGAAATGCGTGGAGGGGTAACGAAACTATCTGTAGCTTTGGTCTTGATGTTTCTTCTCCAATTCGTTATTGTAAAAGGTTTCGTAATCGAAAAGCTCTTGCTTCGGATGAGGAACAGGGTCATGAATTTGTTCGATTCTGGGATTCGAGACTTGCTTGTGGGCCAAAGGACATTGCGTTTGGGGGTCGATATTGTCGGTTGGTTTCTTGTAGAGATGCTGAATGTGAACATCCATGTTGGTAGTTTTAGCATAATGACGACGTGCTTGATGGTTCGCTTGAGTGGAGGAGGAAAGAGAACATGTTGAGTGAGGATCCAAGCTCAAGACTGGGCCCAGGATGGGGCAAGCTTGAGCTCTGAGCCTGAGCCGGGTGACTCCCATGATCGAATGAGTCGACATTTTCCTCAAGGTGAGGGGTGAGGTACGCCCTAAGAAGGGGCACAACTGTCTGAAAATGCGTAGTTGAGACGAGGCCATCTGTGCGTCCATTTTCTTCTTGTGGGATTGGATCAGGTAGTTTGACTGCACACGATGGGTTGATGGTGTCAGTCAGCCAGGGGTTTTTTTTTCAATATGGTCTCACTGGATGGATTATAAGCTGCTCACCTTTAGACCCTGCTGATTCTATGCTGGTTGGTTTCTAATTTTAGACGGGGTTCTTAATAGGGAGAAAGGCACCTCTTACTTGAACAAGTTGGAGTGGGTTTGTGATGATGTAAGCCCCTATTGTCAGTTGGTCCGCTTGTCTTTGGTGGTTGGCTCAAACTGACCAATCAGAACAGCGGAGATGAAAAGAGCACCAAGTATTCACTGGCAATTGCTAATTAGGAGCACAGCGGGAACAGCACAAATAAAACAGAAAACACTTGCAAACATCCGTGGTCCATGAATCGGTGGATCCTTGATCTCCTGCCCAAGATTCATCATCAGATGATAACACTAATCTGGGTGCTAAATAGTAACCCCTGATCACTGGCCCAGAGTGTACTAGCTGTGCATCTATTCTCCGCCAATTAACCCAACCGATTGAGGTAAAACACTGGCCACCGCCAAAACATAGTCTTGTGAGACAAGTACAGATTGCCATGACTCCTTTGTTGTTACGTTGTGCGACTGTTGGTGTTGGAGACATCATCATCGCCATCAATCAGACCTCCAAGCCATTACTGCAGGCGCTGCCTGAGTCTGGTCTCCCCAGACACCCAGAGGCTTCATGACGGCCCGGTTTTTCTGGTGAACCATTGCTGTTCTCTTCAATCCTGCATGTGATTACTTGCAGCCACCATCTAGCTTCCTGCCGCCCAGCCCTCATGACCAACCCGACACATTTTATATATCCAACAGTGTAAATTCCTACTATTAACACACACACACATATGTGACTCTACACGACTTGAAAGAGAGAGAGAGGCCAAGCACAAGCAACCCTTCCCCCGCACCACACGACCAAGAGAAAAAAACGCGCGACGTGTCAAGCTCATTGTGACGATGAGCATAAGTGAGAAAAAAAAGAAGTCTGGATGAAATGGAATGATATTTTGACCTGGAAGAAAGAAAAGAAAGAAAAATCGGGAATTCCACTGCTGCCAATCTCCATCTGCGACATGGTGAATAGACATGCACGAGATACCGGCCGATGATAAACGCTATCTATGGAGTCTTTTTTTTCTTTTTTTTTTTTTTTTGAAGGGGGAGGGGGGGTCAAGGTGCGGGGTTTTGGTGACAGAGAATATGGGCATGGAACTTTTTCTCAATGGGTGGACGAACTTGAATGTCTGCAGGCCTGGGTTGAAGGAGGACCTCTATAGCTTGAACCTCCTATTTTGGGAGAAAGCATTTTGTGTTACCAGTGGGATCATCAGGTGTCACGTAATTCAATGTGCCCCACAGTGTGTAATACACCTGAGGAAGCAGGTTAGTGACGCGGCCATTGAGGCCGTTCCAGGAGGCGAACCCAACGGCGGGATTAGGGCGGCCGGCGGCGGGAGAGTCATTAGCGGTGGTGGTACCAGTAGTGGTAGAGGAGGAGGCGGGAAGGGGGGAAGGGAGAAGGAGGTGGAGCGGGGGGAGTTGAGTTCGTGCGCAGCCGAGCCGGGGGCCGCCGCGCTCTCTGAGCCCCCACCACCCGTCGTCGATCCGCCGCCCATCGGCTCCTGTCTACCCGCATGCTGTCCCGCCTCCGGCCCGTAATGCGACGCCGCATGTCGTGACAGAATATCTATCACCGGACCCAGTAGTCGCGTGAACGCTTTCTCCCCCAAGGCTGCCACTCGTAACCGTGGGGTCCCTTTGGCCACCCTCACCGTAGCCGCTCTCGGTGCCGAATTTAATAGTGCCAATTCTGTCCATTTTGTTTATCATTAGGGGGTTGCAATAAAAACTAGTGCGAATGAGATGAGACTTACCACCGAAATGATCTCCTTTACCAAGAATGCCTACTAATTCTTCCTCGACCAAATTGCCGTTGGAACCATTGGGATGATGATTAGCGAGAGAACCACCGCGTTTTTTATAGACCTCAGCCCTTCCGGCTTCGATGATGAAGAACTCTCTTCCGATCTCTCCTTCCTTGATAACATCAACGCCCTCGGGGAATGATCGGTCCTCCAAGGAGTCTGCGATCTTAGAAATTTCCGTGGGGGAGAGGGAGGCAAAGATGGGGACCTCGGAGAGAAAGTTTTCGTACATCTTCCGCTTGCGGGCGGTGTGGTTGATCAGGATAGACCGGAAGGTGATCCGATCCAAGGCCCACAAGGTGGCGGTGGGAGAGGTGGCCACGACGGTTGCGGCTCGGGGAGCGTTATGCATTAATGCTAGTTCTCCGAACGCGCCCCCGGGACCATAGTGGTTGACCTTCTTGCTTGGGGCTTGGTGACTGACGGTGGTACCGTTGGATCCGAAAGGGGTACTACCTCTCTGGGTCGACGACGCCAAATCGGGCGAGGTTGAGGCTGACAGCCCGTTGGAGAGTCTGGCAAGCCCGGTTGAGCTGAGCGGGTCGAGATTGTCGCCCGCCAGGGTGAGCGTCCCCTGAGATTCGTTGGAGGGGGCGGGGACGTAGGTGTAGGTCCGAGGGCCACGGATGTAGACGTCGAAAGTGCCCTGCTCGACGACGTAGAAGAAGTCGCCAACGGCGCCCTGAACAATGACCTCGGTGCCTTGGGTGACGGTGAGTTCTTCCATGGCATTCACAACGTCGTCGTGTTGTTCCTCGTCAAGATACCTGAATAATAGGTTATCCTTGATAGAGTTTTCGATGCGTTGGCGTTGACTGGGTGTCTTGGGTACGACTTTCTTGGGTGCGGGCGGGCCGTCGTCCCGGTTCAGGGGCGATAAGGATTCGGCAGAGACCGGAACCCTGCGACCGAAGTTATAACCGGCAGGTACGAGGGGCATATGGCTGGAATCGTCCGAGCTACTATCGTCAGAGGGTTCTTCGACCACGGGAGGTACCGGTGGTGGTAGCGCTTGAATGCCACGATTGTTAGAGGTGGCTGATAGACTATATCTGCGGAATGATCCGGGAGATGTGTGATAGGTGGGTGCTGGTGATCGGAGGGACTGGCTGGGAGAGATGGGTTGTTGGTAATGGTGGGTGATGATCGAGGAGGGTCGAGGGAGTGGTTGTTGTGGTTGACTGATTGGGATAGTTGATGGGGAGCCGTAGGAGGAGGTAGGAGGAACCTGGTGGGGACTTGGCTGAGCAGAGGGGGGAGGGTGTGGGTTGGAGGGGGGAGGTCCAAAGGTGTAGGGACGATTGTTATCGAGTGGGGTTTGTGGAGAGAATGCAGGTTGTTGTTGATGGGTTGCGGAAGTGGGGAAGTTGTTGGGAGGTGGTTCGTTGAAGCAATAGTAAGGGACAGGCTGGACTGTGTTGGATGGCTGTTGTTGTTGTGGTGGTGGTGGTGGTGGTGGTGGTTGTTGCTGCTGATGATATTGGGATGGATGGTTGGAGGGGAACTGAGAGTGATAGATGTGTTGCTGTTGGTGTTGTTGCAGTGGTTGTTGTTGTTGGTAAACCTGGTTGAGTTGGCTCAGTTGTTGTCTGATCTGAGTTCTTTCCTGTTCTAGCTTGTACTGGAACCAGGCGGAGCAGAACTGGAGCAGGTCGCTTGGTGCAGATCTGTTGATGTCTCGTTCGAGTTCATTGATGAGGTTGAGATAGGCTGACTGGTTAGTCAGTGTTGTGTTTTGCTGAGACATGGTTGACTCTCGGGTTGAGTGAGTAGAGCGTGGAGTGTTGAAGTGTTTCCAGTTGGGTTTTCCTTTTGATCTTCACCCACTTGCACTTGCTTAATCCAGCCCACCATCACTAGTACCCCCGGGGGTAACCGAATCATGTTGCAACACGACCCGATTATGTCATCAATAGCCTCAGTAGCCCAGTGGTAGAGCGTTTGCCTAGTATTCGTTGCTAGCAAAAGGTCCAGTGTTCGACTCACTGTTGAGGCACCTCAGATGCGTTGGCACCTACTTTTGCATTAACTTGTTCATTTTGTTGAGAGAAGCAAAAAGAAAGATGACATTAGCAAGTTAATTGTACGTTTCAAACATCCTCACATCAACAACGATTTGAGGATAACTGTTGTGAAGTGGTAGAAAGTCTAGTCTGATTGCTTTTTTTTTAACACTCCCGATGAGTCTTTATATATATTCTATGTACAAGGTCTGCTGCGCCGTAGTCGACTAACCGTGACATTACCAATGTCACAACAATAACAACGATTTGAGACTCATCGAGCGCCCTGCGCAGTACCTCCAAAAAAAAAAAAGAGTCTTGTATACCATCAAGATAAATAAATGTTTAAATACATGATAGTACATGGTTCAAGTGGGAGCAAACGAATAAAATTAAGTCCAGGTGCAGGATAGGAAGACTTAAAAATCCAGCTGCGAAATCTCAGAAAAGAGGTTCTCCACAGGATCTGTGGTTTCGCTGGCGGGGTCGAGAGGGTAGGTAGAGCGAAAGAGCTCGATTCTGGACTCGATCGTCTTCAGCACACTGGGGCGGGCATGCTCCTGGCCTTTCCAAGCATTACCGGCGCTGCCATTCTCTGCTGCGAAACTAATCATCCCGGGCTCTGCTGCGTCAAGCATGCCGCGATAGTGGTAAATCGTTTTTGGTTTGATTAGAGGCATCTAGTTCCATATAACAAAACAAAAAATCAGGAAGGCAAACTGAAACACAAAAAAGAGAAACGAACTCAACCAGTTTCAGATAGTGCGCTCGTAAGATCACCTTCAGCAAGTCCCGTAGGGCAAGTATCTTCAGTACTTTTTCTAGGGGGGAGCCGTCTTCAGAGGCGGCTAACCAGAGCCGGGTGAGGGAAAGAAATCGGGCGACCAAGAGGGCGCGTGTGTGGATTTCTTTAGCTTTAGCCTCTTCCTGCTCTGGAGAGAGGTCGAGATGCCGTTTGCGATCCACCTCGTCGTTTGTACCGGCCTGAACAGTACCTGGGGCAAGCGGATAGTTGGCCGGAATTTTCCATTGAAACTCTGCCTCGCCTCCCTCCGCCTTAAACAGGTTCGGCTTGTCGATCAACTTGAACAAGTCAAAAAAAAAAAAAAAGACATGTCACCCAAAAAACCGTCAGACTCGTCTTCGCTCTTGTTATCTTTTAGCTTCAGTATTCAAGGAGGGTTATCAAGAGAGAGGTTTACGGTCAACCATTGTTGAAATCGCTTTCCACAGGCCTTGGAAAATCCAGGGTGCGTTGTGGATGATCTGATGATTCAGAGTCTAAATGCCATGAAAATTTGTCAGCATTTGTCACCCATCTTGTTTTGTTGTTGATTGAATCCTGCAGGCGTTTGATTTGTGAGTTAGAGATGGCTTACTTCAGGATAGTATGACTCGAGGGTCGAGATCATGAACGAGGCACATTTCAAATCCATGTTAGACAATCCAAACCCACTAAGGTACGACAGTTTGTCAGACCGTGACTGAGCCAGAGATGGACGAGTTTTGGCTTACCTCAAGTCAATCAACATGGTCACAGTTTCGGCGGGGGGAAGGATGAAGAGCCGAGGTACTTCCATGGAATAAAGTATGAACTCTGTGGATAGATGAGACAGGATCAGTCATGCTTAGCAGTGGCAGGAAACAAGGCCAGATAATGCTAGGAAATGAGTACCTTCGAGTTCCTTTGGGGTTTGCTCGTTGGTCTTATGTTTTGCAGCATTGACACGGACAATGGGGGAGCCAGAGCGATCGAAGCCGAAGACAAAGGCCTTGCCAGTTTTGAGGTGTTTGAGGATGGCCGGGGTCTCGTGAAGGGCGTGACTAAGGTTTCGGTCGGCTTTGAACTTGAGTGCGTTGATGAGTAACTCGAGTGATTCTGGGGTAGATCTGAACTTTTTTGCGCGGATGTATTTGAGCACCATCTTGTCCGGGTCGTCCATCATGACCCAGTCCCATAGCGCCTTCGCGAATCTTTCACGATCTTCATCTCCGACCAAGTTCTTAACTCGATCGGTCAGTATCGCCTCGATTTTGGTGTTGGTCGGTTTCTGCACTGGTTTGCTGGCCAAGACTAACTGGTCGAGACCAAGCCAAAAATTCTTGAGCTCAGTGAGCTGTGATTGGTTGAGATCGCTGAAGAAGTCGAGTTCGGTTGCAGGTTGGGTCTGGTTGGCCATCTCTCTTGATTTAGGGGTTGATGAGAACTGTTTGTGATATCTTTTTTGTTTACCCCCGTCCAGCAGAAAATGTGTGTGGGAGGGATGGGCTACGCGCAGAAATAGGAGACAGGAAGACGAGGAGATAAAGGATGGCTTGCTATTCTTAAGAGGAGGGAGATGAGCTTAAATACCCGTTGGTAGGAGAATAATACATATCTATGGCTGGCAGAGGAATAGGAGTGTTCCAGGAGAGAGGAGGAACCAAAATGGCCAGGCGAGGTGGTAAAGTGCAGAGTTTGCTGGACAGGCCGTGATGAATGGAGTTGCGGTTGACCTGCCGAATAAGATGTGGTCATTTCAAGGAGCTTTTCGGTTCCTGCAAGTGGTAACTACACATTTAAATATGCATGTAAAAACACATCTGTTGACCAGAAAGTTTCCTCAATTGTTGGTGCGCTGGCGCACACAGGCTCCATCTTGATCACCTCCAGAATTCTTGGGGTGCAAAAGGGGTGTATCATAATTTACGTGTCCCAGACTGAGCAGACTGAGCTCTATCGCCGTTGAATTCACCTGCATGACGTCATGAAAAACTTGTGCTCTTATCAAAATCGGGCATCAACCCGAGTGCATCCCCCTGGAGTCGGAGATATCCCGGTGTAAGACCCGATCAGCTTCTGACCTACTCGGATCATCCCCGAGCTCTCACAGGATTTCTATGAGCTCTTAACAAAAATGTGTTAACATTACTCAGACAGGCTCAACAGGTGGGATTGCTATGCTGCACTACACCAGTTTTTAAGCAGAAAAATAACTCTAACATTGCTTTAGCCCAGCCTAGTGCAAGATACAGCAAGGCCAACAGCAGGCTTCTATGCTAAATTTTTTTTTGGGCAAAAGTATTAAAATAACAGCGTCGTGATGGGAGAAGTTGAAGCGGCTAAGAAGCCTAAAGTCAGACAAAGCTGAAGAGTAGTCGAGTACTCAGTCAGAGGGGCTCAAGTGCCTCTGTAAGGAGTCTGAGGAAGGAGGCTCAAGTGTCCTCACTCAGGATCAGAATGACTAGGACTGCTGGTGTTTCTTACTCTAGATCAGGGCAGCTTAAATGGACTAAATACAAGGGTAGAGTTGTGGTTGTATCGAGACCATATCAGCTGATAGAGCAGAAAAGGGGCCTAAGAAAATGAGTGACAAGATTAAAAAAAAAGAAGAGAAGAAGACGAGATCAGGAGTGAACATCAGAATTCCAACAAAAAGTGTGGTTTGGTATCGTGGACCAGTAAATTTGTTGGAGAATTCAGTTTGTACAATGCTGCTTTTCTAGGCTGTTGCAAGAAGAGTGTTTTTATGCCCATGTCATAAAGTCTGGTCTGCTTGCTTGCATAAATTATCAAAAATACATCAAAGTCTCACAAGAGGGTTTGTACCCTTTTTGTGTTTGCCAACATGTTAATTGTGAATTAGAAGCTAATAGAACTGGGGCTATGTTTTTCTTCTTATACATAAGCTTATCAAAAATTCATTATCAGATTTCATGTAGCCTCAAAACAACCCTCAAAATGATCAATGGAATGAGACTGACTATCTTGGATTTTGTGTATTTCTTGAATGTGACAACAGGTCAAAAAATACAGCAACAAAATGTGGGCCTGTTTCATTGATTGGAGAAAAAAATGGGGATTTCAAGGTTGACTGAGGTATGCATGCATGCATGTCACACATTTCAACAAGACCACACTTCACCCAGAATTCATTCAATTTGTTTTATATGATAGATTTAATGAATGAAAGCAAACAACACTCCTCTGCTCCACAAACAAGTAGTAAACCCCTTTAATATCACATTTTTCTTTTCACTTCCCAAGCACAATGACATCCATGTCTGATGCATGAGAAAACCTAGGAACCCACTCACCAGACAAAAAAAGCCCTTCATGATTTAGGCATGGCAAAGAATGACATGCAATCCTCTACCCAGCCCCTTCAATACAAGTATTTTTGAAATATAAACCTGTGGCCAGGTGTAGTGCACCTGTGCTGTATGTTTTTGGCTTGGTAGTTCCAACTTCTAGCCACAATTATTGGGCAAGAAGAGTATTTAAAACCAAAGAAAATGTTGAGCTTTGTACTCAGCCAGGTCCTGAGGCACTGTGCTCTCCACAGCTTGCTCTCTGTTGCACTTTGTGCTCTTCTTGTCAAACATAATTGATGAGACAAAACTTGATTCCACCACAACTGCCAGGGTTCAAAATCTCACTCCTCATTAACCTTACTCATCAACTCTGAGAGAACCAGCATCATCAAGTTTCCTGAAAACAGAAAACCTTCAACTCAACTCAAGTCTTCAAATAAACACTTTGAGCATCAAGATAGATCACATACAGTAAAGCACCAACCTCTCTCTTCAAACATTGACTCAACTCTGAATGCAATCTCTCTCTCTCATTTTTCTTATTCTAGCCCAAGTATCTAGTGCTCCCTTATCCTTTTATGATTTCTTCAGTATTGTCTCAAGCTCATCTCTTGGCTGTTTGTCCCTTTTCTACTCCTCAATCTTCTTTGTTTCTTTGTTGATTGTTAACTCATTAACTCATTTTTTCACTTTTTTTTTCTGTAGTCTGCTTCTGAATTTCTCAAACATTTTCATCTTCTTGTCTTAGTCGTATGCTTCTTGATCTCCTTTGTTCAATTCTCTCATCATGTTCTTTATTGATTTCTTATTCTTTCCTTGTCAGTCTGGTTTCAGTTTCCCAGCAATCCAGCTAGGTTTTATTGAAAAAAAAGGAATTGAGTACCACACAACTTGAACCCAAAATATAACCACAAAACAATTGAGAAGTCAAGACCCCCATCCAAGCCTGAATAGAAGCAGGAAAAGAAAGAGTCTCAGTGTGTATACAAGAGAAGACCAGACAAAGCAAAAGGACGATCAAGGAGTAAATATAGTGCAAAAGCAGAGTGATCCACGTAAACCTTCGTATGTGTTAGCCATAATAAGATGAAGAAAAAGTGCGTGGAGAGTTGCACGACGTGATGTGCGAACAGGGACGGTCCAGACGGCTTCATGACACATGAGGCCAATGTGACATGTATATGCCGGCTTCGAGCACCCCACGAGAGAACCTTACAGACGGAAAAAATAGATCTGTCGGTGAGGAAGAAGATATGCAAGCAGTAGAACAAGAAGACCAAACCTTCTGAATGGAAAGTAAAGAGGGAGGCAGAGAGGAAGAGAAAAAAAAATACAGGTGCTGAGAGGAAAGAAGTGGAAGAAGGGATGGAATTAATAATCCAGCTGAATGATTTCGGAGAAGATGCGCTCGATGGGGTCCTCGAGGGCGGCAGGAGGGTCAGTGGACGCATCCTGTGGCGGAGGCGGTTGAGAGGCGAGGTAGGAAGAGCGGAAGGACGAGATGGTCTGCTCGATGGTCTTCAACAGACTAGGACGGGCGGACTCCTGGCCCTTCCACACAGACGTGGCTGCCGCGGCATCGGCTCCCTGGCCTCTCTCTGCTTCAAAGTTGACCGTCCCCGGCGCCCCGTTGTCCAGGATCCCCCGGTAGTGGTAGATCGTCTTGGGCTTGATCAATGGTATCTGGTTCATAAATGCACCACAAAAAAGATATACATCAGCTGTACTTCTCCTATGGATGGCGGAAATAAGCACAGAGAGAATACTCAACCAGTTTCAGATACTGTGCTCGCAGGATAACCTTCATCAAGTCCCGTAGGGCGAGGATTTTGAGCACTTTCTCAGGGGACGAGGGGTTTTGAGAGGCGGCCAACCAGAGGCGAGTGAGGGAGAGGAAATGGGCGGCCAAGGTGGCGCGGGTTTCGAGTTCTTTGAGTAAAGTCTGTTGCTGTTCGGGCGAGAGGTCGAGATGGCGTTTGCGGTCGACCTGGTCCTCTTTCTCGGCCTGGACGGGGTCTGGCTTTGGTGATGTCGCCGGTGGGACAGGCGGATAGTTCTCTGGGATCGTCCATTCAAACTCTGACTCGCCTTCCTCCGTCTTGAATAGGTTCTGTTTGTCGACTAACTTCAACAGGTCCTCGTTCTTCGATGTAAATAGCACTTTCGATCGCACAACCGCTGCAACCACAAAAAAAAAAAAAAAGACATGTCACCCAAAAAACCGTCAGACTCGTCTTCGCTCTTGTTATCTTTTAGCTTCAGTATTCAAGGAGGGTTATCAAGAGAGAGGTTTACGGTCAACCATTGTTGAAATCGCTTTCCACAGGCCTTGGAAAATCCAGGGTGCGTTGTGGATGATCTGATGATTCAGAGTCTAAATGCCATGAAAATTTGTCAGCATTTGTCACCCATCTTGTTTTGTTGTTGATTGAATCCTGCAGGCGTTTGATTTGTGAGTTAGAGATGGCTTACTTCAGGATAGTATGACTCGAGGGTCGAGATCATGAACGAGGTACATTTCCAGTCCATATTCGACATCCCGAAGCCACTAACCAACACGCCAGAAGTTTGTCAGATTCGAGCCGTGAATGGACCAAGCACATGGACGTTGGTTGACTTACCTCATGTCGACCAACATGGTAACGGTTTCGGCGGGGGGCAAGACGAAGAGCCTCGTTACTTCCATGGAATAAAGTATAAAATCTGAGAAAGCGTGTGGGCAGTGAGCGGGAGTGTTCAAACATATCAAGAAGGGATGATGACGAGGGGTACCTTCGAGTTCCCTGGGGGATTGATCGGCGGCCTTGTGCTTGCGAGGATTGACTCTGAAGATGGGAGATCCGGAGCGATCGAAGCCGAAGATGAAAGCCTTAGCGGTCTTGAGCTGTTTGAGGATGCTAGGGTTCTCATGATAGATGGTACTGAGTTTCCGTTCGGCCCTGAACTTGAGTGCGTTGATGAGTAACTCGAGCGAGTCTGTTGTGGAGTTGAACTTTTTTGCCCGGATGTATTTGAGCACCATCTTGTCTGGGTCGTCCATCATGATCCATTCCCATAGCTCCTTCGACAGTCTCTCCCGATCGTCACCTTGGACCAACTTCCTGACCCGCTCGTTGACGGTCGGCTTCTCCGCTGGTGTGCTGGTCAATAGTACCTCGTCGAGGCCCAGCCAGAAGTTCTTGAGGTGGGATAGCTGTGACTGGTCGAGGTTGGGGAAGAAGGCCAGTTCAGTGGTGGGTTGAGTTTGTTGGGCCATCTCTTCAGCTTGCAAGAGGGTGTTTCTTTCCGGTAGGAATCTGCTTGTTTCTTGGATGTATTAACTTGAACTGAAACAAAACAGTGGTACAGGAAAAGAAACAAGTGGCTACATAAATAAGATGTCTCCCACCACAGCGTAGCAAATTGGCAACCTTGTCTTTAATTCCGGCCGCGTTTGTTAGCCTCGCAGTATGAATACGTAAGTAAATATTTTATCCAAACTATATTCAATTTTGTGTTTTTCAAAAATTCTGGGACCAATTCTTCTTTTTTTGTTGTGTTCTCGAAATAATAATGATACGCGTAGTTACAGCTATTTTAGAATAGCTTGTTGGAAGCAATGGTGGGCCAGCTATGCTACCTGGAGCATTAGCGTAGCATAGTGTTAGAGCATCTCCAGCAGCCTCATGACTGGGCTGCTTTCCGTTATTAGCAGGTCACGCACCTTTTTGGGGTCCAGCAGACCCGCCAAAGGCCCACAACACAATCCAATCCCTCATCCACACCCTCTACACATCCACCCCGGTAGCAGCTTTGGAGGGTGCCCTCCATCCAGTACCACATCAATGATTCCGTCAAGGCTCAGCATTTTGGATGTCCCCTCACCCCACATTCACCAGGGCCATCACCAACACCAAAATATACAACCACACAAAGGTGGATATATCAGCAAGACAATAGCCTGGTTCACGTAGCTGCTTGCTTGCAGCTAAATTTATCGCGGCAAGCAAGCTTTCAACTCATGCTGAAATAGAGTTTGGCCTTAAATCATCATGGGAAAGTGCCACTAGGGCATAGTCCCAAATGTTGGGGCTCGGGTGTTTTGCCCAGGTGTCAACACCCGGGGTTGGGTGCTCGGGATGAAGGTATGGAACCACCCAAACACCTGGGTGTCTTTAGAGGCTCAGGGAGGGGAGGAAATGGCATGCATTTACACCGCCTCAGGATAGGAGGGGCAGTTGTTGTGTAGTTTATTTCTTTTTTCTTTTTGATTTTAGTAATATCAACTTGCAATAGTAATAAGTGGCTGGAGGCCCGGACACTGTGGGAAAAACATGCTCAACTGCCTGCAGTTGACATGCTGAAGGTCCAAGGAAGCTTGTGGTGTTACTCAAACCTTTCTCTAATTTTGATGCAACCAAGCTTGGATGCACAGTCACTGTGCACACTGCACAGTGACTGTGCCAAAAAATCTACATATGCAAACATGTGGAGTTTGGATGGCAGCTTGGCTGGAGCATGCTGAATGTCAACTGCAGGCAGTTGATCAAGTTTTTTTGCAGTGGGACATGTCTTTTTTTGGCTTCTTATGCTTTGTTAAGAGCAATCAGAGGAGGATTTGGTCATATGAGCAACAAAAAAAAGGGAAACTCCAGTAGAAAAAAAAACCCGGGTGTTTCAGGGCTCAATCTTTGGGCTGACTCTCAACCCCTGACCCAACACCCGGGACTATGCCCTAAGTGCCACAAGCATACCTTATAATTTTATGCAAGCAAGCAGAGGGCTTTTATGACATCTGCATAAAATCACCCTACGTGAACCGGGCTAATTGATCCATCACTTGAGCTGATGGTTATGTCCATCACTCAAACTGATGGACATGAAGTGGCCTCCTTGCCCCCCCCCCTTGGCTACATCTTCACTTCCTCCCTTGACTGTACCACTGCCAGTGCTATCTGCCCAGGAATCTGAACCTAGCCCATTGTTTTGATAAGTCACTAAATGGCCTGCATCCACATCCTCTACCAAACAGCCAGAAAAAAAGCAAAAAAAAAAAAAGGGAGAAGAAAATCAAGGTTGGGGTGCATGGATGTGATGTAGTTTAGTCAAGGACAAAATGGAAGCCACTTTGGTTGATCCCCTATCCCTTGATGAGCTGTCATCTCCTGGCCCATTGTGGCAACAGCCCTAATTTGTCAGTCCATCTGAATGCTGGAAACTGCTGAGCGTTGAAACCCACTTGCAACCCATCCAAAAGGGCCCACAGTCCCTTGTCTCAAAACTTGCTCCACCTCCATCTCCTCCTCTGCCTCCGCCTCCGACAACACCCACTCCTCTTTCTTGGACTCTGACTTGGCTTCCTCCCACTCCCAGTTCTTGGAACCCCCTTGAAGGCCCTCAACTTTCCCTCTAACCCTCTTGATATCAACTAAACACACCGTCCATGTTTGCTTTGATGAAAATACTGTCAAGGAGCTCCTCACTTGGTCAAGGGAATTGTATGATTGTAAAGGCCCCATGCCCATAGCCTAGCTGAAACTATTCAAAGTGATTGAGCTGAAGCTGATCAAGGAAGAGCTTGGCATTTTTCCCTCCTCCATTGCCATCTCCCCTTCCTCCTCATCCAACATCTCATCAGGCTCACCATCAACCGCTACTCTCCTTCCAGCCTTCAATATGTGTGTCTTGTTGACCCTACAATGAATACTTCCACTCGTCATATCCCCAAACCAAACCAAAACATCACTCATAGCCAATCCACTCTCTAATGCCTCTTTCTCTCTGGACACCCTTTTTTTCTCATTTTGTTTTGTTGGGCACTTACCTCCTCTTCTTATACAAATTTCAACTCCCATGCATATCATTTTCTTTGTTGCCACTATCTTCTCACACATACAATTTCTGCATCAAACAAGAAATGTATTCCTTACTGTATGTGTACTCTCTAACCTAAATCCCCTCACCCTCCCTGTGATAATTTGCTTTCCCCCCTCTTCTTATTCTGGCCTGTCTCTTTGATTCATCATGTGGAGGTAACAGGCATCCCTGGCTCCCTGCCTCAGGTTCCTTTTTTGCCTTTCTTTCCATATCCTTGCTGTCAGCTGGCTACTATCTTTGAGCCAACTAGCAAATAAATTAAGAATAATCACACATAAAAAATCTAAGAATAAAGTGAGAAAAATAAAAATATTTTATTTTATTATTTCTTTTATTGTTTCTTTTATTATTTCTTTATTATTTCTTTATTATTTCTTTTATTATTTCTTTTATTATTTCTTTTATTATTTCTTTATTATTTCTTTTATTATTTCTTTTATTATTTTTATTATTTTTTATTATTTCTTTTATTATTTCTTTTATTATTTCTTTATTTTCTTTTATTATTTCTTTTATTATTTCTTTTATTATTTCTTTTATTATTTCTTTTATTATTTCTTTTATTATTTCTTTATTATTTCTTTCATTATTTCTTCATTATTTCTTTATTATTTCTTTAATTATTTATTTTGTATTTCTTTTATGATTTCTTTTCTTATTTCTTTCCTTATTTCTTATTTCTTCTTTTATGCTTTACACACTCTGATTTCCAAAAACCCATTCTGAAGCACCATAGGACGCGTAAAAAATATGAAAACATAATAAATAAATAAAGATAAATAAAAAAAACTTAAAATATATGTTTTGATGTGTTGTATACACTCTTACTGACGTTTCCAGACATGTATAGGACTTCCCAAGCGTCCCAAGACTCAAACTATTAGGTTTAGGTGCTTGGCAATCCTTAACAACCCATTACAACCTCCCAGAAGGTAATGTGAGTTCAGGAAACAACCAAAAGGGAATATTAGGCCTGTTTGAATCATAAGGCAGCCAGGAAGCTGTAGAAGTAGTGTATAGTAACCACCTGTCTGGGCCAAAAATAACCATCTTTAGTCCATGAAAATGCCACAATGGACCAAGACAGGGCCTGAACCAGATGTTACAGACTTGTAACCAGTAAAATTAGGTGTAAAAAAGTGGTTACAGGCTGTGGTTAACCAAAAAGACCAAGCCCTGGCTAGGCACTAGAAATGCTCAGCCCAACCTGGCTAATATGTTGGAATTCTATTTTTCTACTCATTCCAGAACTCCCTTTTCTCTTTCTTTCCATCATAAATATAACTTCATATAATCATAGTAGACAATTTTCTTAGTAGCATGATAGTCAAGAAATGTCACAGCATTGTAGCCTATGAGCCTTGTCTAGTAGTCATTTTCTATTCATTCTAGTCTCAAAGAAATGTCTCATTGATTGTATGTTCATGATTTTATTCATGATATTTATTTTATTCATTTTCTCAACCACAACTTGGTCTGCTTGTACTTAGTCTATTTATTTAGCATAGATACAAGCAATTTCATCATTGTTTCTTCTCCCTCCTTTTCCGCGCCACCTTGAGCCAATCCAGTGATCGTTGTTTGAGCATCTCTGCCCTTATTAAACCTTCTTCATCCTGATTATCCTCAACCTTGAGCTCAGCAACTCAGAAATTCATCATGATACAACACAACCATGCTGATACAACCCAACCAGGCTTACCAGGCTATAGCCACACTTTTTAAACAAATTGAGGTTCCTATAGAGGGCTCAGAAATAATATTTAAGAGGGCCCTCCTCCCCCATAGTTTAGATCCCAGCATTCATACCATTTGCCCAGAAATCAGCTCTATTCAGTTCCACCTGTTATCAATCAGAAAGAAACTCAACAATCCTCATTTATAATCGTCTTAATCTCCCCAAAAATCCCCATCAACCTCCTGGAGTCCCCAGAGAACCCCTTTACTACTGAGTAATAACCCTTCTCTGAATTCTCCACATTTTCTCTATTTCTACTGGGATCAAAACCAACCCTGTCAAAACAAGACACATTTTTCATTTGCAAAAAGGTACCTAATTCTTCTGAATTTGTGGAAAGACAGCTTTAAGAGGGATCCAAACCACCTCTGCTTGCAGGCCCCTCTGGAAAATTAATAATAAGATAATTTTTTATCTTATTATTATGTTTTGTAAATTCTTTTTTTCATCCCAATATAATTGGATTCCACCCTCAAATCAAACTTCTACAATCCCAAAAATTCCCACAGGACTCCTCTCCTTCAGTTTTGTGTCCATTTTGCTCCTCCTGTAGCTAGAAGGATTTTCCTTGGCATCAGGCGGGCTGACACTTGCTCTAAAACATTCCACCCAACCCTGACCCTTGCTCCCACATCCTTTTTTCCCTTCCTCTTCCTTCCCCTCTCTATTTTTTGTCCTTCCTTCTCTTCAGCCTAAGCCAACTCTTTTTTTTTTCTCTCTTGCAAGGGCTCCTTTTTTTTCTTGTTGGTATCCATGAGCTAATTAAATGTTTGCATTTCATTGTCTTTTGAATGTGTAAATTTCCCCCCTTTTTTTGGATGCTGTGTTGAAATATACTGCCATGTCAATGAGCAGTTGCCTTGAAAGATAGGTTGTGCACTTAGAGGAGGGGGTACTGGGCATTTAAATTCAGCTTTTGACTCCACTACTACTCCATTTTAGTGCTCTTCTAGTGGTCTGAAATTCATGTGAAGACCATCAGGCCAGTCTCACCTGTTGAGACAGGGGTTCAACTCCCACTCTGAATGTAAAACTGGTGTTTTAGTTGTGTGTTAGCTGTGTTTTAGCTGTGGGTTAGTTGCGTATTAGCTGTGGGTTAGTTGTGTAGTGCAGGGTAGTATAGCTCAATGGGCAGCTACACTATTCTGACTGCTAGTGGAAAAAAATCTCAACTAATGCTACAGAAAAATTTCAAATAAAACTTTATGATATGCTAACTGCTAGTGTAGCTGAATGAAATCACAGCTAGTGCTACATAAACATTAAAGGGAAAAATAATTTCTAGGTTAACAGTTATTGGCCATGTGAAGTAGTGTAGCATAGTGGCCCACTGTTGGTTCAAGCCAACTTGAGTACACTTCCCTTAAAATGGCCTTGCACAAAGAGGCTATTAATTTTTTCATATACGCAAACTATAATTTCTTAAATTTGACAAACCAATCCAAAGGCCTGGTTTTGATTCATGGTTGAAGCATCTTTTCCCAAATCCTTTTCATAATTGTTCTCAATAAATTCATCATCCTGAATCATCATATTTTTCATTCTTCCTCTCAGCATCACCAACCTCTGTACTTCAATCCCCACTCTCATTTTCAACACCCAAACATAAAGAAGGTAAACATTGAAGAATTCAATCATCACCCTTAATTCTGAAGTCATTCTTTAGAAACAAAATCCACATATTTAATCAATCAAAAATTATCTTGCACAAAATAACTAACACTTGAATAGGTGTATAAATGTGACAAAATATAGCATCATGTAATTGAAGGGTTTCCAAAACTCACCAGTTTTTCAACATCTTTGTTCTTCACTAATAGGACCAATTAATGAAGAAATTTATTTTTTATATCTAATTGTGGATTTTTTCATTTGATGCACCCTAATTTATTCTGCTAAGCTTACTTGGGTGTTCTTCTTTCTGATAGTAAAGAAGGGCAAAGATTTAAACTACACCATACCTTTCTCCATTCAGCAACTCTTTCTATAAAAATTGAGTATTACTCCTGGGAGAGCTAAGCCCAAGCTTACTTGATTCAGAGCTTGATTCTTGGCTAAAAATTTCTATATACACTGGCTAGCTGAAATATAAAATTGATGAAACTCCTAATTAGGATTCACATTCAACATAAAACAAACAGGCTCAAGACTAAATCACATAAAGCAAACCTAATGCAACTGATGGGGTTCACTATTCCAAATTAGAAATAGACACACAAGGAAAAACTTGGTTGGTCCTGTCTCAACTCATAAAGATTATCTGAAAATTTATTTTTTCAGTTCTCTCAAATTAATCTGAGTTTGCAATTAAAATAAAAGCAATTGTTACAAAACTAAATTGAAAAGGAAAACAAAAATCTGGTATTCAAAGAACAAAATATCTATAAATGCAAGCTATTTTATCAAAAGTAATTTTCCTAAATTTCAATATTTTTATCTGAAAAAACCTATGCAGCTGGACTTTTTCCAAGTCCACTGAATTTAATGATATGATATGAATTGAATTATATTTAGAAGCTTATTTGCATGATTTCATTGTTTAGAGAGAACTTCCAAAATTCAAGAAATTCACTGGCCCTCCTCTAATTTTAGTCCCACTATTATGGAGAACTATTGAATTATCTTAAAAATTGTTCATAACTGAAATAAATAAAACAGAAAGAATTTATGCTTTTCTGGTGTGATTTAGGAGTTAAATCTTTTTCTTGTGATGACTCCCTTCATTAATCTTTCTCTTGCGATAATTCCCTTCATTATCAAATTTTTTTAAGGAATAATTTCCGTCTTATTCATCATACTTCCTAGATGTTCAATCATTGCTTTCCAATAATCATTCTCATTCTGAAAAAAACATCTGAGTAAAATGTTTTTGTACCAATAGCATATGATAGCAAGGGATACTTGAGAAACCTTGGAGTGTGAGTTTTCAGGACTGAAGTATTCATTTATGAGGTATTTCTGCACTGGTCCAACACTTATGTGTTATGCCCACTTTCTCTGCATCACATCACCAAATACAGGTAAGGTTCTTTCTGATTTGAATAATATGTCTTTGAACCATTCTATGAACTGATTTTCTGCATTTGAAACCACATTCATCCCCTTTGAATCCATGATATAAAGAGTTGTCTATGGAATATTTTAGTGGCAAAGTAAGATCTTAAAGCTGAATTGATATTTCGGTGATACTTTACTATGTGTTTTGGAATTCTAATTCTTGTTCTGTATTTGATGAGGAATCCCTGTTGTTTAGGGTACTTGAGATATGGATAGAAATCCATTGAAAGACCT
>SMGU01001021.1:0-18981 GCA_004348175.1 Puccinia novopanici
AAATGAATATATGCATTTTACTGGGGCGCACACCTTGAAATCAAGTAGATTTAACTTTGAGATTTAATACAAACACAATTCTTACTCTGAGAGGAGATTAAATTAAAAAAAAATCATAATGAAGCCTTTTGGGAAGTATATAGCTGGCATATACTGTATCTAAGGCTGAAAAAAGCAAAACCAATTTTTTTATAAAGATAATTGGATCAGAAACCCCAAAAATAGGGATTGGCAGTTGCAACATCTTCTTGTGCCATTGTAGATTTCTGAAAACCCCCTGGGCTGTTCAAGAAACATTTGGGGGTGACTTAACTAATTCCTGGGGGTTGCTTGACTAAACCACAGGATTTGCTTGACTAAAGCCTGGTGGTTGCTTAATCAGCACCCATTTATCTTATCTTAATTTATCCAACACATCAAAAATTAAATTTTGCAGGTAAGTTGCTAGCACATGAAAGAATTTTGTTGTGCCTCCTTGTTGCACCCATTTCATTCTATCTTTAAATTTTATTATTTTTTTATTAAAAAGCTATGTAGGCTTCCAAATAAGTATATTTGGCCAACAGCCTTTAATAATGGGGAATTGCCTTGAAATATTTGACCTCACCAGGCCCTCTGTTAATTTTTATGCAGGAGGCTATGTATAGAGAATAATATCCAGATCTGTTTGAAGATTTTTTCTTTTTGAGTTTTTAGTATATCAAAAAAAAAAAGTATTATTACATTACATCAGCTTTGTTCCTCCTTTGCCTATGATGGTTTTTTACCAGAAAGAAAAATTTACAATATAATTTATGTGTTTACCAAAATTCCATGGGAGAAAATTCTGAGGTAGAAAAAAATTATTATAAAAGATCCTGATACGAACCAAAGTTCAATGGGATATTCACTTGAACTGTTTCTTCATCTTTGGAGGAGATGCCTTTCCAAAGGGATTGTATTGCTGCTTGGGTTTTTCCAGGAACAGCTTTGGTTCATTTTGCAACAAAAATGTTGAAATTAGGACCAAGAATGTAAGAGGTGGCTAAGAGCTAACTCCCAGTAGGTCTGAAGGAGTGTGCTTTGTAACTTAATCAGAGAGGCTCAAGTGCCACTGCAGTATAAGACTTTGTGAGAGGCTAAATTGTTGAACACTGGAAAATTTTGGTCAGGAACAGATGGCACTCTTTGTACATTGATAAATAAAGGGCTGTGTTGTGGGTTGAAACTGAAAAGAATATACTGAACCATCAATGAAAAGAATAATTGAACATGGGGAAAATAAGTGATATTTAATAAAAGGAGAGAACTACACCAGTGAAATTCAAATAACCAGTTCTCAGCTAGCTGAAGGGTGTTCTCCAAAATTTTGAGATTTGCATTAGAAAAAATCTCAATTTTTTGAGTTTTTTTTTTATACTCAAGAATGGGCTTTTGGGTTTGAAAAGTACCTGGAAAGGATGGAGGCTGTGCATAAAAAAATCCGTTTCACTTGTACCACTTGGTGTTTGTGCATTTTGTGGCAAGAATACAGGATTCAATTTTTTTGAACAATTATAATTCGTGATAGACTCAAATGATGCAAAGATAAAGTGCTTTTGCGTAATATTCGCTCCAGAAGTACATACTATTTTGGCCTTGTAAAGGTGTAATATGGCCTACAGGTGTATGTGTTCCCAATTCCTCACTTGAAAACATTCAAACTGTCTTTTGGTAACACTTAATTTAAACATGCAGATGATATTTTTGAAAATATCAAGCGGTAAACCACCTGCCGCCTTTCCGAAAGAAACAATGGCTGCCTGCACATGGTGTGCGCCATCGAGTCCACCGTTGAGGACCGGAATTTTATTATAGTTTCTGAAGTGAACGCCGGCGCAATTTGCTTGGCTGATGTGAGGTCGAAGAAAATGCTATCTGTATCAGTTGGGAATCGTTGTTGTTACCTGGGTCGCATGGCCTACTGGGCTACGACTCAGCCAGTGGGGATGAGACCTATAGTTTCCTTGAGGCGGTTCCCGGTGGAATACAGCCATGCCGATTACTTGATCATGATCATGGGCCAAGCATTATAACGATTGTGTGAAGCGTCAAGTAAGATTTTTCACCAGCGCATACTAGGTCATGTTACATTGGGAATGATTGTGAGGTTGTGCTAAGATCGGCAGGACGGCTCCACGCGTCAGTTCTGTCTGTCTCTCCATTCCCCAACCCATGTTAGTACAAGTCTTGAAGTATCGTGATTGCTTTTCCTTGTTGGCCTTATATTTCGCGGCAACCTAACAACTCTACAATTCTTCCCGAAATTTCTCCCATGTTACTCCTCTTGAGATTACCCCCCACTATTGTGCAGGATTAATGCCTTGTGCGCGTGAAGATTGGTTGAGGACATGAGCCGCGAAGACAGCGATGTGGTTTCTGGCATGAGTTATCTTAAAACGGATTCCATTACCAAGGACTCCATGGCGCAATGGTAGCGCGTTCGACTCCAGCAGGATCTCATCCTGTGGCATCGAAAGGTTGCGTGTTCAAGTCACGTTGGGGTCAAATTCTGTTAATTCAAGGAAAGTACGTTTTTGAGTTTCAGAGTGCATTTTCTTTATTTTGTTTCCTGATAGAAGGACTAGTTTAACTCGTCATCGGAAGATCAGAGGGAGAGGCGCGAAGCACGCATCGGCTCTTACCGGCGACAGAGGTTGCGCTGTCACTAGTGGTACTAAAGTCTGATAGGCATTGGTGAAAAATATGTACTTCGCTACTCTTGGGCCCGCATTCTGTTGATTGATTCTCCAGATATACCTAGTCTAGAAGCTTGAAATTGACCTAGAGAATAATGTTCCCACATCATCTTATGATCAAACAAAAAGGAGCATGCATAAGTCTTTGCCTTTGGATGATGCTATTACTCAAAAAAAAAATCTTGAAACCCTGAAAGGTTCAAAGGAGTTACGGATTTGGAAATATGGGGAAAAAATGAGAAGGAAAGCAAGAAAGAACATGAGTCCTCTAAAGGAGTGCCAGGACCTATTTTTTTTATGAAACAAATCCTCAGTGATTCTGAAAAAAAAATGAAAAGAAAAGAAAAGAAAAAAGAAAAAAAAAAAAAAAAAAAAAAAAGATCTAAGAGTTTCAGATCTGTTTTAAATATTATCCAGCCCATTGACACCATTAAAGAGCTTAACATCAATATAGCAAAATAATCATAAGCTTTCCAAACCCTTCCAAATTATAAAACAACAAAGCAAACCTGTATGAAATAAAACCAATAAGATATATATGCTCCCATTGCTTTAGATCAAGAAGAAGAAACTATGTCTTTTCAAAATTTCTCAGATCAAGTATAGTCTCAACAGAAACCTTTACAAGTTTAGTATTGAAAGAGATTTCCTACATGGAGTCCAAAAAACCTATGGCACCTGGCACCACAGGAAATATAGATTCATCTTTCAAACAGTGACAATCAAGTTACGAAGTGCCAACTGAATTTATTATGCTTCTTTCCATTCAGTGAAGCTGGGTTTTCCCCTTATATTCAGAGATTGAGCCTTAAATATCTCATTCAAGGAGGTAATTCTTGGATAATTTCACTGGATATGCTAGTCTGATGAAACCTCATACTAGCTGGTTCAATCTTTTTCAAGAAATTTCTTTCAAAGATCTCAGACTTTCAAGTGAAAGAATTTTCTTGAACCAGAGAGCTGATAAAAATGGTTTTCTAAACTCCTGTGTGTCAGAAAATTCATCTAGCCACCTTGATTCTTGAAGCTGAATTTTCTGTAAAAAAAATGAATAGTAGGTACTTACATACCAGAAATGTGTCATAAATTCTGATCTGGTGAAGCTCCATCCCTGCTGATCTGAGCTGGTGTTTATTTTCTTTCTGAAACGTGGTTAGACCAGTGTGTCCAAGAAGTACACAGTCAGGACACACCTCTTGGACACACCTCTTGGACCACCAAATGTAACCTCTTGTTTGACAGACATGTCTAAGAGAGTTCAAACAGGCAATCCCAAGGCCTCATTGAAACTTCCTGTCCAATTCATCAATTCATGCATTAACTCAGCTCAACATGCACTGCAAAAAAAAAAAAAACTCACTCAACTTCCTGCAGTTGACATGCAAGTTGCCTCACTGCATTTGCCAAGCTATCTGCTCGGCAGCAGTTCATTCAACATGTGTTAATGGAGTAACTTTATGTGTATTGTTCTGTTTATATTGATGATATTTTGATTTTTTAAAGAAAAAGAGAAGGACATTTAATGGATTTTAAATATATTCTGAACACGTTGTTGGAATATTCACTGATGGAATCTGAAAATAAGTGTGAATTATTTGCTTCACAAGTGAGATTTTTGGGTTTTGATATAACTAATATGGGACTTATGATGAATAAAAGGAAGTTGGATATAATTCAGCAATGGCCATTCCCCAAAAATTTGAAGGAATTGAGATGTTTTCTTGGTTTTAAAATTCTTTATAGAAAGTTTATCTCTAGAATTGTTGAATTGGCTGGACCATTTACAATGTTGAAAAAGGTAAAAAATGGAGATAATATTTCTTTCAATTATGGTTTTCAAAGCTACATAAATAAAAGAATTACATAAATTCATAAACACCAATTTGGCAGGGAACTGTCAAAATACATAAAACTTTAATTGACAGTTCCCTGCGAACTCAGTGTTTATAAATTTATGTAATTCTTTTATTTATGTAGCTTTGAACACCATAAATACAGAAATATGGACAGCATGGTTTAATTGATTGCAGCAATGTTACACAAACCAGATAAAGATGTAAATTTGTTGCTGGTGAGTTACTTTTCTAGGAAGTTATATGATTGGGATTAATCATGTAAAATATTTGATTTGGAGTTGTTAGCCATTTTTTCTGCTTTGGAAGAATGGTGAGCATGTTTGATAGGTACAAATTAGATGCTAGTAAGGGTATATTAAGATCATTTTAATCTTTTGTACTTCAAGACAGCAAAATATTTCTTACTAAAGCAGGCCAGGTGGGTGTGTTTTTTGGATAATTTAAATATGGAGTGTAACGGTTGTCTGGGCACTCTCCCCACCTCACCTGGAACTGGAAAAGGGAGGCTGGAGAGGGTGCCCAGACAGATTTAAGGAGTCACCAGGGGCAGCGCTAAAACTTTGCAGTCAGCCATGTCTATCTTGGCCGACTTCCAATTTAGGTGACAAGGCCAACAGTTGATTGGAGTTAAATCAGCTTTTGACCATCTCCCACAATCCTCCAACTCACCTGAACATTATCAATGCCAACACTCTTGAGATCAAAGCTGGTGAAGCCAAATTCTGAGAGCTAGCCCGCTGCCTGAAAGAATTAAACAACAAAAAATTCAAAAGAAAACAATCAGACAAGCAAAGAGCAGTCTAGAGAAGTGAAGGATTGCAAGAAGTACTATTTATCTTGCCTTGAGATTCAAACCATCACTGGCCATCTCTTGGCCCATCCATAGATTTCTTTTGCTTTTTTTCTGACCTGAATATATTGTAATCAACATTTTGTAGTGGCATGGCAGGTTTGCTTGAATCATGCTAAGCCAGATTTTAGAGCTACCCCGCCTGACTTGATAGGGTGCCAGGTGAGGGTTTAACACATGTCAAGGCAGCTTTAGAACAATACAAAAGTTTGCTATTCCCCCCCAAGAAAAAATGACAAAATTGGGGTGGAAAATATATACTAATTTTTTCAAAGTTGAACAAAGTGAAAAACTGAGCATGCTCAGCCAAAAAAAAAAGTGCCAAACTCAGCAAAAATCATGGGGGAATGTTTTGCTGAGTTTTTGTTTTGCAGGCCTGCAAGGCACAGTGGGCCTTGACCGGGCCTTAACTGGGCCTGCCCAAAAACCATGTTTGTCAAGCATTGGAGATCATGAGCTTTTGCTGAACACCCATTTAATGCTGGCCCAATGTGCTTTTGGGTCAGGCCCGGATCAGGCCCATTCAAGGCCCACCGGGCCTTGCAGGCCCGTAAAACAAAAACTCAGCAAAACATTCCCCCATGATATTTGCTGAGTTTGGCACATTTTTTTTTTTTGGCTGAGCATGCTCAGTTTTTCATTTTGTTTAACTTTGAAAAAATTAGTATATATTTTCCACCCCAATCTTGTCATTTTTTCTTGGGGTGGAATTGCAAAGTTTTGTAGTGGAAGCTGCCAAGCCAATTTTATTAACTCTGAGCTCATTTGGCAGACTGCCCAAACAAGTGTTACACACCATATGTTGATTTATCATATTTCAGGGGTTGAAAAACCAGAATATGGACCCAGAAGGAGGGAAGATTTTATTTTAGGACCATTGAAATCATGTGATTCAATGAATGTTGAAAATAGGATGGTACATATAAATTAGTTGGAAGACATAAAGCAAATGCATGATCTTTATTTTCAAAGGCCACACAGTCAATTAATTTCATTTTTTAAGAAGAATTGGTCTAAGGAAGACAAAGAATAGAAGGGTTTAATATGGATAGACAAAATATACACCATGCCAAAAGTGAGGGGAATACATGTCAGGTGACATTCAATAACAACCATTGAAATTCCATTATTACTTTTGTGATACTCCACAAAGATAACAATGGCCCCTTTGTCCTCATCAGAGAGCTGAATCACTTTTGACTGAGTTTATGGCATGAATTGCTTTTGGAGTTATCTTCTTTTCACCTGTGATGTATTCCCCTCACTTTTGGCATGGTGATATTGTGGCATGCAGATAAGATTTTTGTTCCAGAAAGTTTGCAGGTTTGCTTGCTGAAGATTTATCACAACATTTAAAAATTTTGTCATCCAGGGATTGCAAGAACATTGTCAGAAATAATGAAGGCATTTTCATGGCTTCAGATAAGGAAGGCAGTTTTTGATTACATTCAAAGTTTTGATTTGTGCAAAAAAGTGAAGGCAAGACAACAGAGTAAAGATAGGAAGCTCATTCCAATGGTACCTGATCCAAATCCATGGAGTACAATTGGGATGGATATGATCACTAAATTGCCTTTGTCCAGAGGACAGGACTCTATTAGTGATTTATTTGTTAAGCAAACTGACTCCTTTCATACCATGCAAGGAGGTTGTGTTGTCTGAAACTTTAGCTAATTTCTTTAGGAAGCATATTTCTTGATTACATGGTTTGCCTGATGAGATTGTGTTGGACAGGGGAACAAATTTTGTGAGTAGTTTTTGGAAAGCATTGATGAACTCTTTGAATATACAGCAGTCCAAGTGATTGACAGCTTATCATCCACAAATGGAACATATGAATCAAATACTTGAAGATTATTTAAGGCATTTCTGCACCTCTTATTACTGCAAAAATTGTAATAAGTGTTTAGATATGGTAGAATTCTCAATTGATAATTTAGATTCTGCAAGTCTAATTTTTTTTGCCTTTTTTCACATACAAACATCATCCCAAGTTCAACATTTTGGTGAAGTCAACGGGAAGGTGTTGAGTTGGATGATTTCATCCTGCAGTTACAACTGATGCAAGAGACTTCAATAGAATGTTTAGAACAAGCAATTTGTTTTAAGGAAATTTATTATAATATGGGAAGGAAAGAAGCACCAATATATGAGGAAGGAGAAGAAGTTTTGTTGTTATGGAAGTTTATACAATCAAAAAGGCTCAATTCCAAGTGAGATTATTCATACATTGGTCCTTTGACGGTAATGGGAATGATAGGTAAGAATCATGTGAAGTTAGATATTGAAGTTAGATATAGCAAGAAACTATTCCAAATTACATCTGGTGCTTAATGTCTCTTTGATTGTCAAGTATTAAAGATCAGATAGTATGCTCAACAGGAACATGATGGATTGGATCAAAGAGAAATACTACACACAGATAAGGAAGCTGTAGAATGGAAGAACATAAAGGATATGTTGGATGTAAGGAAGGTGAGATGAGATGCATATGAGTAAGTTGGAAAGATTCAACAGTAGGAAATGATACTTGGATATCTCAGGAGCACTTACCAATTCAGTTACAGGGGTACACAGAAAAATTTAGATTAACACACCAATAACATCAGGGCAAGAAAAAGAAATCAAATAAATTGTAAGGCAAGAAGGGGAGAATTGTGAGTACATGGTGAGGCTATTTTGTAATGTGTCATGCACATTAGTATGACTTTGATGTTGTCATGATCTTTCTTTCATTTTGATTTTCATAGTGTTGTCATATAGGTTGTTTCCCATGTTTCTGATTCTCCCTTCCTATTTTCTTTCTATTATCTGATTGTCTTAGTATTTTAACTATTACTTCAAAACATAAGAATCTCAAATCTACAACATTTATAAAAAGAAAAGTGACTCTTGTCAATCCTAAACTATGATTTTTATCATCACCCAGGGCCAAGCGGAATAGGTATAGGAGTATTGAAATTTAAAACTTCTTGACGATCTTATTCTCTCTATATAATGAGATTCACAGTCGTATAGGAAGATAAAGTAGCTCAGTCCTCCCACATGGACTCGGTCTCCAACTATCTGGATGATACACAAATATTGAATATGTAAATGATTGTTTTCCCTGTCGAAACAGATTTACGGTGCAGATCAGATCGATTCGGACATGGTTTCCAACTCGATGAAGGAAAGGAGAAAGCCCGGCGTGGCCCAGACTGTCATAATCTTGGCGCGCAGCAGCAAGATTAGGGTTCAGATGATGACATAATTATGAGGATTGTACTGCCGTGTCATGGTTTCCATGCGTATTATACACTGAGGCAGGCCATGGCCGCAAAAGCTCTTGGGGTACGACCTTCCTTCCTCTCTATCTGACCGGCATATCGGTCATTTAATACCATTCCGGCGGAATGTCTTTATAGACTGAATGACTGGGGCCGTCGTATCTTTGGCTATCAGCTTTGGCCGGTCGGGCGACATGCCCCAGTCAGTCTTCTACACATTAGCCAATAGCGAGCCCCAGCGCCTCGGGCCAATCTGAGAAGAAAAGGACTGCATTTCTTTGGACCGGTTGATCTGGATCACTGTTGTTCCCGAGGCAGGTAAGCAAATAAATATGGTTGCCATGGCTTGTGTGTAAGCTTTCGGCGGTCTTGGGGATGCGCGCTGAGCTCAAAACTTAGTATGTCAAGGAAGCAGTTCGTATTTTGTTTTGCTCTGTGATTTGGGTTGAATGCGGCAATGCAATTGCAATTCTATTTAGCCAACACCGAGATGCGATAGAGTGCGGCCGGTTGTGCTTCTTGAGGTGCTAGCAGTACTGCAACATTGTGAAAAAGATATATAAAAAAAAGATGGGTGTGTGTGTGTGTGTGAAGACGGGGCTTGTTATAGTGATGTCGCTTGGTGATTGAAGTCTGTTTTCACAGGGAGGCGGATCTGCTCTGGGAAGCTGGAGAGACGGGCTGCCGCATTGCTGGATGGCTTTATAACGAGAAACTTTGTACGCCTTGGCTGACATCATTTATACGCAATTCGCCCAACGGTTTTCTTTTACTCCTTGAGGCTGATCTAGTAATAACTATCTAAGATTTTACAAATTAATTCAGTGCGACTGATCCGGCGGGGGGAACTGCAGAACGGCCTGGAACTCCGAGAGAGAGAAGATTTGAAGAAAGTAACGGCTGAGTCAGACAAATTGCATTGCTCGCATCAACACATATAAGCCATTTCCTCTTCCCCACTTTCAACCGCCCACCCAAAAACTGTCCGCAACCACCATGTCGTCCGGTCAACAGCAACAAGAACACTTACCCAAGCCACCCAACAGTAAGCAACCCCACTGCCAACCACCGCCCCTTGATCTGAATCAGCTGACCTTGTCGCTCTTCCTCTTCCAGTCATCACTCCCAACGGGCCTCGCGCTCAACCGCAAGCCACTACCACTTACCCTTCACCCACCTCCCCACAAGCTCAAGCTCCCCAACGAAACAGACCCCTGATCTTCTCTCATCAAGACAATCCCAACATGCCATCCTCATCCTCATCATCCCAATCATCCCACATCTCAAACCACTCCAAATCCCAACAACAACAACAACAACAACAACAACAGCAACAGCAACAGCAACAACAGCAACAATCTCGCCCTCGTATCAGGACGGATTCTTTTTTCGGGATCGACACAATCGAACAATCTTCTCATCCCATCAGCAATACTCACCTTCATCCAGATGCCCATCTTCAGCCACTCGATTTAAACCAACCCGTCCCAGCCCATCCCACTGACGACCCCAACCTGCGTCCATCCTCATTTTACGGCATTCAAGTCGATCCTAACCCAGAACGATCACAAGGCCATACAAGCCCCAATTTCAGATCAAGTGGCACCAACAGCCCTGCATCCAGTCTACCACCTGATTCAACCGACCAGCATCGCACTCGTCACATCAATTCTCAATCCCTCGCCCCATCCAGCCAACGTCGACAATCTAGCAGACTCAGCTCCATCCCTCATCCACAAGAGGGCGTTGGACTCGACCCCAATAACCCCAACACTCTCTCCGCTGGCCCCTTACTCGATCATAGCCATCTCAAACCTGGCAACAAGGCGAAACTCTTGAACCATGCCAAAAGTTTGTCACCTTGGATGCTCGTCGTTATTCATATTACTAAAGCTGCCTGTCTTGATCAATTTCAGCACTCGAACTCTATCGAAACAATGCCAAAAAAACTAACGATCCTGAGGTGATGTTTGAATTTGGATGTTTCCTAATGGACTTGGTCAAAGAGATGAACAACGAAGATGACGAGGATTGGTAAATCTCTCTCTTTTTTTTTTTTACCTTTTGATCACAAGCAACATGAAACTGTACTCATTTTCCTTCCTTCCTCAGTAAATCCGCCGATGGTCAAGCTGATTCTCTCGATGGCCAAAGGCGCAAATCTATTCTAGCTCCTTCTCCCAAATCATCATCACCTGGATGTACCAACACGTAAGTTCTCCTGCATGCTGCACATATCCATCTATTAATCCTCCTGTCTAATTTTATTGATTTATCTTATTTTCAACAACAAATAACAGTGAAAGAGAGAAGGAAAAGGCTTCACTGACTCAGGAAGCACTATTCCTTCTCCAAAAATTATCCAATCGAGGTCACGTCCAATCTCAATTCTTGTTGGCTGATTGTTACACCAAAGCTATTGGCACCGGGGGTGGTATATCGTCTGTTGGTCTTCAACAGCTTGGTACCGGCGGGCCTGGCACCGATCTCTCCAGTGACATGGCGCGAAAGGGTTCCAAGCAAGATTACGAGCGTGCCTTCCCACTGTTCGTCTTGGCTGCAAAACACGGCCATGTCGAAGCTATGTACCGGGCCGGGCAGTGTTGTGAGTTTGGTTGGGGAACTCGTAAAGAAAGGGATAAGGCTCTCCAATTTTATCGGTAAGTTGGCTCGCCTCCATGATTGTTAAACCTGCGCGCCATTTTGTCTGACTGACATCCCCGCGGGTTTGTTCCTACACAGCAAAGCTGCAATTGCCCAGCATCCTTTGGCCATGTATCGGCTCGGGCTAGCTGATCTGAATGGTGATTTGGGTCAGCCAAGAAAACCCAAAGACGGTGTGAAATGGTTGAAACGAGCGGCAGAAGTAAGTCTGCTTAATTCGGTCAACACAAAATCTTCAGTGCTGACCCCTTTTCTTTGTAGTTGGCCGACTCGGCACATCCTAATCCTCTACACGAGCTTGCGCTGTTACACGAACGTGGCTTGGAACATGTCGTCTTTGTCGACTACGATTATGCGGTTGAACTTCTAGCTCGGGCAGCGGAGTTGGGTTATGCCCCGAGCGCATACAAGTTGGGCGAATGTTACGAGTATGGGAGAATGGGCTGTCCTCAGGATGCAGCGTTGAGCATCCATTACTACAGTTGAGCTCTACTACGCCCCTTCATCTAATGGCCCTTGGTGTTGATATTCTGACTCGCTCCATCAATAGATATCGCTGCTCAACAGAATCATAAAGAAGCCTGTTTTGCCCTTACCGCTTGGTATCTCGTCGGCTCTCCTGGTGTTTTGCCTCAATCTGATACCGAGGCTTACTTGTGGGCCAAGAAAGCTGCAGAAGCTGGCTTGGCTAAAGCCGAATACGCAGTTGGATACTTTACCGAGGTAAAATTCTTTTGTCGTTCCACACAAGTTATAGAACGATACTAATTAGCTTTTTTTTTCCTCGTGTGGGCAGGTTGGCGTGGGAACCACTCGGGATGAACGGGAGGCGCAACGTTGGTTTCAGAGCGCTGCGGAACACGGTGATAAGCGAGCCAAGGAGCGGTTGAAGAACGGGGCGGGCGGTGTGGTATCTATTGAGGAAGCCAACAAGGACAGCAATAACCCCAAGACGCACAACATTAGTGTGACTGCTAGCAAAAACAAGAAACACATGAGTCTTGCTGCCGGGCGCGGTCCTAGCCAGCCCGTCTCCAGACGTGCTTCTCCTGCTGAGACCGGTCTCTCTGCAATAGGCGAAAGCAAAAAAGGGAAGGAAGATTGTATCATCGTCTAAATCCCCTCCTCTCTTGATCCATTATCTTTTTTTTTTTTTTGCGTTTCTTGTAATCTTTTGATGGTTGTGGAGTTCGGCGGATCTTACTATCTTGTTCACTTTTACCTAATCATATCTATTATTTGGGCTTTCGATAGCGTATACTATATCAAGAATTTAATCAATTTCAATATATGAACACATTATAGACCCGCCTCCAATCTACATCTTGTTCTTTTCCAGCTAAATACTTGCGTCCCTATTATTGCTTGGTTTTTCTTTTTTTCAATATGGAGACATTGTATCACAGTTTCTATTTAAATATCACCTCCCAAAACAAACTATTGTACATTTTCGTTTGCTTGTTTGTTCTTTGTTCTGTGTTCTTGTTTGACTTTTTCTTTTTTGTGGTGGTGGTTTTTTTGCTTCTTGAAAATTCCAATACTAGTGTGTGTGGGGCCAGCTTGCCTCCATATTCACCCAAGTGCCAGACAACAACAATGCTGGAAGAGTCATCAAGATGAAAAGCAAGTTGAATTAAAAGTATTACTATAACTGACATGTTTTTTTTACATGCTAGCTTTTTTTTTTTTGGTTTTTGGAGCTTGAGTACAATGAATATTTGTAAACCTTTGTTTTTACAAGATGTGTGGTTGAGAAACAGGATAACTAACCAGGTGTAAGTCAAGTTAAAAGAACTGGAATTTTGAGATTGATTACGAACTAAAGCCAGAATGGTCTAAACAAAGAAACAGGATCAGAATCAAAGAAATATAAAAAGATGAAGAAGAAGAAAAAAGATCAACAAACTTTTGAGGAGAAAGGAGCATGAAGAAGAGATCAGACAGGAATGAGAGAGTGGAAGACAGTGGACTTGAGGTCTGAGCAAGATGAGAAAGGGTTAGCTGTTGATAGAGTTGACAAGAGTTGAGCGGAACAGTCTCACCAGACAAAGGACAGGACAGTGAAAGAAAAGACAAAGAGATAAAAGAGAAGAAAGAAAAGGAAGAGATATGAAGAAGACAGAAGGAATAAAGAGGAATTGATGAGTTTGTTGAGATTGAGAGGTGAGGAGTTGAAGTTGAAGGATGAGTTCGAGGATCTGATCTGAATTGATGGGGTTGAGTTTGAAGAGGAGAGAATTTGAGTTGGGAAGTGCGGGATGAAACCTGTGAAAGGTGAGATTTCACGAGTGTGTATTTCCAACACTCCTCGTGGCTGGTGAGGCGGTTCAAAGCGATTGGATGAAGGAGGGGTCGACTGTCTTGATCAGGTTTCTCAGCGGTTCGATGGAGGTCGGTTTGGTGAGTGAGTCGGCGATCATGTCTTGAGTCTTGATTAAAGTGATTTTGATTTTATTTGATTTGATTTCTTGTCGGATACCTTTGGTTCGAAGATCGATGTGACGAGTTTTTGAGTTTGAGCCAAACTTCTTCAACTTTTCATTCAGGCCCTTGTTATCGATAAGGTGATTGGTACAGAAGCGGTCTTTGAACGATGCATCGTCCATGGTGAGTTGTTCATTGAGATCGACATCATCTATTAAGTGATCAGCAGCCTGCAGTTCGAGTCCCCACATTTCATTGATGAGTGCCTTCAACCAGAGGCCTTCGTGGAATGACTCGACTAAGGGATTCAATTCAGCTTCAGTCGAAGAGTAGGTGATGTTGCGTTGTCGGCAGCTGTTCCAAGAGATGAGTGATCCAAAAAGATAGCAAAGATAGCCGCTCTGAGAAGTTCTAGTGTCTGGATCGTCTCCCCAAGTCGCATCACTATAGATGGTGAGGAATTCTGTACGTTTGAGGGGTTGGATGGTGAACTTAAGGTTTCGAGTGCGTTTGATGTACTGCCACACCTTCTTGACTTCCTTCCAATGAGTGAGACCAGGTTTGATAGAGTATCTTGCAAGGCTAGATACCGCGAAACTGAGGTCAGGACGAGTGTTGGCTGCTATGTAGTTCATCAGACCTATCGCAGAACGATAGTTAATGTTCAGTTTCTTGAATTTATCATGATCTTCATATGAGGCTTCGCGAAGTTGAGAGTTAGGAGTGAGAGGAGTTGAACTGGGTTTGCAGTTTGTGAGTCCTAGTTCTTCTAGGCCGTGGTCAATGTGCTTGGGCTGAGTTAGGAAAATCTTGTCACCTTCTCTTTCAAACTTCATGCCTAGTAGTGTGTTGGGTGGATGGCAAGCGGAGTTGCTGAAACGTTCTGTGAATTTGGTTCTAAAGTCGTTTCCTGAGCCGACAAGAACAAGATCGTCCACATGGAAAAATATGAATGATGTGTTGTCGTTGCAGACGTACAGACAAGGATCGCAGGTAGATTCGTGAAATCCGATGGACTCTAGCCAGCTGGTGAGTGTTTCATACCAGTTTTTCGGAGCCTGGCGAAGCCCATAAAGGGCTTTTTTGAGTTTGAGGTATGGTGAAGTCCTTTTGCAGCCTTTCGGAGTATGAATGAAGACATCCTCGCTGAGTGGAGCATGCAAGAAGGCTCCCTGCACGTCAAATTGAAGGATGTCTAGTGATTTGGAGACAGCGTACAGTAGAAGAAGTCGGAGAGTTGATGGTTTGCCGGTGGGAGTGTATGTTTCAACAAAGTCAGTGCCTTGTATTTGGTTGAAGCCCTGTACACAGAGACGGGATTTGAATTTCACCGGTTCTCCGTGGGAATTTTCTTTGATTTTAAACACCCAGGTCGTATTGAGTGGGTTTGCCGGTTCTTAATAGTAGTTTTCCCATACTTCATGACGTTCAATAGAATCGATTTCGTTGTCAATTGCTTCAACCCAGAGAGATGATTCGGTGCATCTGATGGCAGACTCGATAGTTCTCGGCTCATAGTAGTGATGAAAGCCGTAGCGTACAGGAGGCTTGATGAGGGATCGGTCTCTCAATTTTCTAGGTTGAGGAAGTTCTGGTTCTGGTGTTTGAGAAGTTGAATCGTTTGGAGGTATGAGTGATTTTTGAATTTCTTCGTCATTTGAGTCATCCGAGTTGTTGAATTGATCCTCAGATGTGTCTTTCTCCTCGCCATTCAATGACTCGGAATTTTGGGATTGTTCTTGATGAGGTACTTGAGTGACTTGAGGCATTCTTGCAGGGATTTCACCAAAGTCGTCGTCCGAGCTCCCTTCGCTTGAAACCTGATCAGGCTTTTTCAGAAAGCGAACATGTTTGGATTTAACAACAACTCCTGATTTACTTAAGATGCGATATGAGAGGAGCAGTGGATCAAAACCCACGAGAGTACCCTCTTCGCCCTTCTCATGAAACTTTCTACCCTTCACCCTACGCTGATTCACAAAGACGGCCGGAGTTCCAATTGGTTTTATGAATCCAAGGGGTAGTTCCTTTCCATGCATCTTCTTCCAAGGCGATTCATCCTCCCCCTTGCGTGGAATCTGATTGAGCATTAAGCAGCACGATTTGAGTAGGTCTGGCCACAGCATTTTTCTGACTCCCGACGAATTGAAGGTTGCTCGAATCGACTCGACGATTGTACGATTTGCACGCTCGGCTCTACCATTATGTTCCGGATGGTAGGGTTCTGATATCAGTCTCCGGATGTTGTGGCTGCCCAGGAAGTCGACTAACCTCTTGTTGACGAACTCTCCTCCTCCATCGGAGCAAACCCAGTTTGGGTAGTAGCCAAGGCGTTTGTTTTCGTTTTCAAGAAGGTTGATTAAGGCGTCCGTCGTATCATCCTTCCTTTGCAAAGGAAAGCCTGCGAGATAGCCGGTGTAGTTGTCAACGACCGTCAAAATGAAGCGATGATGTTCTCTCGACTCCGGATCGATCGGGCCAATCAGATCTAAATGAACCTTCTCAAAAGGCTTTGAGGCCGAAGTGGAAATCCCTTTGAAGGGTTGTTTTGTGATTTTTGATAACGCACACGATTTGCATTCAAACGCCGATTTGTCTGAGGCTGAGAAAGTCTTGGGAATTAGACAACCAAGCCGGCTGATTGATGCATGTCCAAAACTTTCATGTATCTCCTGAAGGGACACTAGAGCAGTCTGATTGTTGGAGTGATCCGCTCCTACGGCATTGGGTTCATCTACCGTGTAGAGATTACCAGTGACAGAACCCTTGAGGATGATTTTCGAGCCTCTTTTCACGATGAATCGGCCATTCGAGGAAGATACGGCGCAGCCCTTTGAGTCTAGGCATCCCGGACTAATGAGATTGATGACAATGTCTGGTACAAACAGACAGTCCTTGAGAGTGATTACTCGGTCGTTCCAGCGGAGAGTAACTTCGCCAATCCCCTTGATAGGCATCGTTGCGCCTTCTTTGCCAGTTTTGATCGAGTCGAGATCTTTCAATTCCAACTTCAAGAAGTAACGACTGTCATTGAAGATATGAGCAGAGGCGCCGCTGTCGAGTATCAGCCTAGAGTTGGTGTTGCCATGGTTTATCCAGAGAGTGACAAGCGACATGTAATAGTTCACTTGGTTCTTGTCTCTGTTGTTCTTCCAATTGTCTTGATTTTCTCGCCACCAGTCAGGCGCTTTGTCGGGGTGTAGGTGCCAGCAGGAGTTACTGTTGTGGTTTGAATCTTGCTTTGGATTGTGGAAGCCTTCCGTGCACCTAGCACCCTTGGAGGATTGATTCGACTTAGCGTTTTTCATCGACCGATTGAATTTCTTGTTCTTCCCAGTGTACAGAGCAGCTTCATTGTTGGTCGTGTCTCTAGTTTCGGCCTTAGATTCATTGTTGAACTGCGTGAGATGATTGCAGACAAATTCGACCTTGAGATCTTTATCAGAGTGCATGATTTGCCTCTTAAGTAGATGAAGCGAGGCCGGGAATTTGAAAAGAACGAGGTAGGCGAGTATGTCCTGTGGCAAGTCGATACCGACGTCAATCATTTTCTTGATGGCTATTCTAACCTCTGTGATGAAAGATTCGATGGCGTCTTCCTTGAACGTGAGGTAGAGGAAGTCGTTGAAGATACGCGCCCTATTCGAAGATTGAGATGAAGCGAATCTTTCTTTGATTGACCGCCACATTTCCTTTGCTGAATCTTGATTGTCCGAGTTGATCACATTATTATGTGTCACCGAGTCCATTTTCGAGATAAGGAGCAGCTTGAGCTCAGCATTTTCGTCTTTTGATAGTTGAGTTGTTGGTGATTCTAATGCATCGAGAACGCCCCGGAGCTCAAGCAGTCCCGACATCTTGTCCTTCCACACGGAGTAGTTCTCCTCCGTTAATTGCGGGGTCGTGTCAAGCGCCGTCTTAAGCATAGCTTGCCGAAACCCGTCATTCCTGCTGATATCGCTAGGTCGATCCACTTCGGCACGTGGTATCGCCGCGACTCGGGGTACTGCACCCGCTCCTGCGTCCGCCATCCTGGCTCTACGAGATCGTCCGTTCGTACCGGTTCCGGGAGAGCGCTTTTAACCGTAAAAGAACTGGAATTTTGAGATTGATTACGAACTAAAGCCAGAATGGTCTAAACAAAGAAACAGGATCAGAATCAAAGAAATATAAAAAGATGAAGAAGAAGAAAAAAGATCAACAAACTTTTGAGGAGACAGGAGCATGAAGAAGAGATCAGACAGGAATGAGAGAGTGGAAGACAGTGGACTTGAGGTCTGAGCAAGATGAGAAAGGGTTAGCTGTTGATAGAGTTGACAAGAGTTGAGCGGAACAGTCTCACCAGACAAAGGACAGGACAGTGAAAGAAAAGACAAAGAGATAAAAGAGAAGAAAGAAAAGGAAGAGATATGAAGAAGACAGAAGGAATAAAGAGGAATTGATGAGTTTGTTGAGATTGAGAGGTGAGGAGTTGAAGTTGAAGGATGAGTTCGAGGATCTGATCTGAATTGATGGGGTTGAGTTTGAAGAGGAGAGAATTTGAGTTGGGAAGCGCGGGATGAAACCTGTGAAAGGTGAGATTTCACGAGTGTGTATTTCCAACACAAGTATATGCCATTGCTAGCCTATCCGGGTGATGAGCATGATGGAAAGTATGGATGTGATCATGGGATGGCTGTTGTTGAGGGACAGCAGGGACTGAAAATAAGGATCTGCTGGTAACTCACAAGATTTGACTTAAGTGTGAGAATGGTTGGTTTATTATTCATTGAGGAAAGAGCAGCTGAAATGATGAGCCGGTAATAAAGGAGAGATGGTCTGCTTGATAGAAGCATAGACTCAATACAAGCATCAAATCACTGCCATACGGGCATCATATCTCAACAGCTGTTGAGTGGGGACTGGTGAATGGGCCTCTGATGCTTGATTGTTGGGCAGAGAGTAAGCAATTATGATATTCAAAATTCACAAGTAAAATCATGCATAATGGCATAGTTTCATTTTTTTGGCAGGGGATTTTCAACAAGATTGTATATCTTGTGACAGTTCACTGCAAGAAAATTTTATGTGAAATTCCTTTTATGATTTTATGTCCAAATTTTGAATAACATAAATTCAGGTGTTGCAAAACTGTTTATATGTATATTGTACTTCTCAGAAAACCTTGGATAATTTTTCTGTTTTTTTTTTTTTTTTTTGCC
>SMGU01001025.1:0-14740 GCA_004348175.1 Puccinia novopanici
GGACTATATCCAGTCAATTTAGGACATGCAAGAGTAGAAATGAGGAAAGTGTTTTTCAATTAGCAGACAGATGGGCTCAAAGACAGCTGGAATTAAAGTACAGAAATTTGCAAGTCTACACCCAGACAGTTTTCCAGAGATGCATAGTATTTAGCCTTGACATACCCATTCCTCTTTAGTCTAGCTCAGTAGAGAAAAGTTCTGTTCCTCTCTTAGGCCATGCAAATTTGTTTGGTCAGGTTTTGGGTAAACTTGACCCAAGGTTAGACAACCATTAGCTGACCAGTGCTGCACAAGCACATTGTCTGGTGTTTGTTGCCAGTTAATTTCAGGTTGAGAAGTGTGCACACTCCCAACCTCCGCAGCCACAGGGGAGGTGACCCTAACCTCAGGTTAAGCATTGCTAAATATAGCCACCTTAGCCAATTTTTTTACCTTTTGGAACTTTAGCACAGCTTAAGCGTTGGGTTTTGGGTTAAGCTGGGTTCAAGTTTCCTAACCCAGAAATTAACCAAGCAAAGGGAAATGGTCTTATACACTGTTCTAGAGATAGGTAAGTGCTCTTATCTCTTTCATTCAGTATCATTTTTTTCCATTTTTTTCCAATTGTTTCTGAGAATCAAGTTCTGATCCTTTACCAGCGTGCTAGCAATATCATCCTTGATTGGTTATAAAAAAATTCTCTCCAGTTGTCTTCTCTAGACAGTTCCCTGCTCCCACAGCAATTAGTGAGGAGTCTAATGTGAGATGTAGGTTATTATGTGTCAGGATTCAGGAGTTGCATTGATGCAGTGGGAAGGCACATACAGGAGCCCCAAAGCTAGCTGAGCTTTGTTATTTTACTACGATCTGTTTTTTATTTGTACGTTCTACATGTGAATTCTAGATGGTACAAGGAAGCTGATATGTCCCAACGATGATAAGAAATCATGGCAGGGTTGTGATATCCACTATATGAAAAAAATAAGAATTCAGACACATGAAATAGGTAGGACCAAGCCAGATCAAGGAAATGAGAGAAGGAATGGTAGGTAGGAATGCAAAGAATGAGCACAAGTCACAGAGAATGAAGATGAATGAGAAAAAAAAAGTGAGATTGAAGCTTTTCATAATGCCACTCCCTGGTAACATACATTTTCAACACCAAATCAAAACTCACTGATGCGTGTGGTAGAAGAAGAAAGAATCGATGTTAAGGGAAAGCAGTATGTTCTTTTCCATCAAACAAATCGCACTCGAGGTCGAGTTCGACAGCATCCCAATCCACGCCGCCGCCGGCATAACAGGCCTCATAGTTCATCACGCTGATTTTAGAGAAGAAGCGTTCGAGGGGCCGAATGGAGTCGATTTTATGGATCTTGTTCAACAGCGGTTTTCGTCCCATCGTCACCACGCCCTGCGATGTTGAGCCCTGAGGAGGTGGGTAGAAATCTCGGAGCGGGTTTGGGGCCTGAAGCTGAACGAGGAGGCTCGTGATAAACTCGGTGTTATTTGTCGACCCAGTTGGGGCGATGATGCCAATAGTGGTGGTGACGGCGAGTCTCTTCTACTATCACTCAATTGATTCGCTAAGGCCTCTCGTAACCCTTCCGCAATCCGATCAATAATCGCGCTTGGGAACCAAGAATCAGGTGGATACATGGCATCAATTGTATCGGTGATGAACATCCATTGATGACTGCGACATAGGAGAAAAAGGTATGGATGGTGTCAATTTTCCAATAGGCCGGGGGCACGTTTTGAGAGATAAAAATGGGGAGGTAAGGATGATGGAAAATGAGAAAGGGTTGTTCTAACATTTGGAAATCTTCAGTTTGTAAAACCAAAAGCAGATCTAAAAACTTTGAAGCCGATAGTGCGAGCGCCAGAAGATTTGGACTATCTGGGATGCTTTCGATAATTCCTTCAAAAAATCGGGTCTGTTGGCAGAAGTTTGAATTTCGTCAGTTAACAAAACAAAAGGACCTTGCAAATACCATTATCTCAAGAATTACTGCTTGAATAGGCTAGCCCAATCAGCTCCAGGCTGATTTTGTGCAATCAGCCCAGGACTGGTCGCACAAATATACCTGACTACTCCTTTGACATAGTTATTATGGTCGGACGTGATGGATCATCGTCAAGAAAGTGAAGGATGGAGTGAATGCGGTACATCGACATACCAGCTCAGTAAGAATCACAGGCCAAAAGCTTCCCAAATGCTGGTTGGCGATTCTGCATAATAAAACCCTCATACAAATATAAACCTAGAGGAAAGGTGAGGTAAAATCTGGTCAAATTTTCTGCTGATCAAGACTGATTGGCTAGTTAGCTAGCTACACACTACCCACCTCAGCATGAACAATTTCGCCGACGCTCGATCGCAATAGATCAACGACTTTCTCCTGAATACTGGGTAAATGAACTAAGAACCGGTTGTATTCCGCAGCATAAATGGCATAGGTAATTCTTCGAAGGCTCAATGATCTGGTTATCATTTCTGCCTCTTTATTGGTGAATATATTTGCCGATGGGACCGTCGATAGTCTGCTCAACATCTCCGTAAATCTCTCTTTATCAGTGTTAAATAAAGCCTGGATGATCGGTCTCCAACGTCGACCCAGTTCCGGTGACTGATTGAAAAATTTAGCATCGGATAGACTATCAACAACATATGTGCGCCAGGCTTTATTAGCCGCGGGATACTTTGTCATTTCGACTAGCAAACTCATAATCGTAACATCCAGTTCGGGGAGCTGTTGCAATACATATACTACAATCAGCGATCACAGGGATGAAACCATCCGACGACTGAGAAAATCTAGACATGAGGAAGCGCAATACTCACCGAATGCGTGCCTTGAATGCTGGGGTGACAAGATAATACATAATATTGGTGCAAACAGCTTGAAGCCTATCTGATTCAATCAGGAGCCGGCGACAGCTAGGTAACGCTTTCTCGGACAAAAATAAGGCAGTCTAGACAAACGTTTCGAGGTTAGCCTCTCTGTGCCAGGAAGAAGCGTTGCATCAGACGGTAAACCTACCTCTATCCCTGTTACCGGCTTTTCACTATCATTGGGTTTTCGTTCATCGGTAAAAGTGGTTGATACCGCAAGGGGGAAGAGGGTGGTTCTTTTTCTAATGATATTAGACCTTTTTTTTTTTTTTTCAAACAAAACATTCAACTTACACGCGACGTAGAGTTCTTCATTTTTGTTCGCAGAGAGACGGCTTACTGTTGTGATCTAGTCTGCCTTTGTTCTGATCTAGATGTTTTCCTGCTGTATGGATAACAACATCGCACAACTTGACGAATGTATCCTTTGAAATAAAATAGATGATCAGAAAAATAGCTCGACGTGGTTATAAATGCCTCATAAACCATGGACAACACTAACTTGAAGGTCCCGCCTCATCCGCCTGTCTTCCAATGCGCTGGTTTGACTAATTTTTTCAGCCAGAAGGGTGAAGCATCTGTGATAAAAAAAAAAAAAAGATCAATCAATCAAAGAGAAGCTAATGGCTTCAGGAGATGGAGAGAGAGACATACTTGAGGGTGGGAAATAGCTGGTTTTTGTTGACAGTGGAACCTGCCAACACATCACGAGCAAAGTTCCAGGATGAGTTCCACATTTGAACTGCAATTGGGCCTTCCAATCTTGATATGTAGGATTCCAAAAAACCAAACAAGACGCTCTCTGACCTATCGAAAGAAAATTTATTAATTAAACTCAGCAATATTATGGTAAAAAAAGCGGGGGCAACTCACAGGAAACAGGTTGAGGCTATCGCGCGTCCCTTCTCCGTCCCGGCTAAATGCCCATAGGAGGCAAGTCTCTCATATAGCATAGACACTATTGTTTGAGCACTTGGAGAAAGGTGATCAAGCAACAAAAATAGATTATCTTCACTTAAATTGGGCTGGAAATAACCAATAAAGAGACGTCAGTATTGAGGGGTTAAGAGTTGAAAAAGGCGCCATGAGATAACTCAACTGATTTTGACTCAATATCTGATTGCCAGTAGTCGACGAGAGCCACGATGACGTCATTGGGGACAGCCTTATAGAGACGCTCAAACGCTTTACGCGCTCGCAGCTTTATCCGGGCGGAAAAGTACAGCCTTGAACTGGATGATTCAGGCTCCTTTTCGTCGCCAACCTGAAGCGAAATGTCCCAGGCCTTCATCAAAATCCGCACTACGTTGCCCAAACGAAGCTGAAATTCTGTTTTTGGCTGACCCGCACGAAGAAACAGTGAGGAGATAAGCATTGTTGTTCTCAAAAAGCATCAAGATCGAGGGTACACATTAGATATCTTCAACGAACCCGGTCTTGAGGCAAATTCGCAGCTATCTCAGATGAGCCCAAAACATTGAACACTCCAGCGAATAAACCGCCAGCTGATTCAGATGGTAATGGTCGCTCGTTATTGTTTTTGGCTGAAATGGCTTCTGCCGTACCTACCGATGCTCCCTCGCCCTCGATTGACACAACCATCAAACGTTCCAACGCGTTCACAAATACGGAAAAGTCAGAATCGGTAAAGTCGGATTCAGAATTCTGCTCTGGATTGGCTTGATATGTTTTCTCTAAATCAGAAACCAAGAGACGCAACCGTTGAACAAGTCGATCTATCAGTGGCTTGACGACCTCATCGAGTGACCGCCTAATTTGTGGAACAGTCATCAAAAGGAAATCTATCCAATGATGCACAATCGCTGTATTTGTTTGATTGGTAATTCCATCTCCAACGAGAGTTGTAAATAGCTGATTCACATTCGGGTTTTCGCTTTCTGGTTTGTCTTTTGACGTGGTGGCTTCTGGAGAGACACTCGCGCGAGATTGAGGCGTTGATGTACTGATGCTGATGGTTGCATGGAGAGCGTGCAACAGTTTATTTTGCAAGTTGTAATCACGATTCTTGATCAACAATAGCAAGCGAAAACTCAATGTTTGCTCAATCAATCCAAGATCAGCAGAAGGAATGTCACCCCGAGATGCTAGCATTTGTAGTAAGTCAGCCGTGGTTGCATGTATCTGTTGATTTTGAGCCGACATGGCCAAAGTGAGTTTCGGATGCGGATCACTGTTAATGAAACTGGTGCCAAATTCGCAAGATTTAGCCCCCATGTGACTAGAAAAAAAATCACCTTGGTACTTACAGGAGCATGATCTTGATCATGGCATCCAGGTAGGACGCCGATTCCAACCCCGCTAATGAAAACAATTCAATTAGTTAGGTGACGAAGTTGAGGAACAGTAGGCGTCCAAATACCTGGGGTAAGAGCTGTCGCACTAGAGGATCATGAGAGTGCTTCACAAAGCAAGTTTTGGCTATGCGAGTGAAGCCTTGTCCTCCAAAACGCGCTAAAGTTAAAACACACTCCAACGCATGATGAACTATAGCCTGATCGAAAGGATAAATGTACTGATAGGTTGAAGTTGAATGGCCGCCGAGTTGTTGGTTGAATGACTTTCGCTTGATGTCGGTTGAAAGCAAAATTCGAAAAAGAGGGTCCAGGACCCTGAGAACAATAATCAATTGAGCTTGAGCCAAGATGCACAACTGCAAAACAAAACAAAAAAAGTTCCTTACCGAAGATAAGATTTCAAGCTACACCGCATCCAGGCTTCGCCACAGCGGCGATTGGTTAAGTTGTTGCTCTTCAAACTATCTAAAACTAGCAACATAGGAATTCGGAGACAGTTCCCAGGTAGCTGGGCATCCTCTTGAATGGAATCAAGTTAAGACCATGTCAATCAAGCGCCATCACACACGTAGAGCCATAATATGGTTAAGGGGTTGTGATGATTACCCGTGTGTCTCCATAGGTTACCAAAAGCTTCAAAGGCTGATACCCGGACGTGCGGGTTTTCCGATGTCAGGCGGGAGGCAATGATGGTTTCAACGTGTCGGAATTGTGACGTCTTTTGTAACTCCCAAATCAATTTAACCGCTTGGAGAAAAAAGGGGGCAGTATGGCCTTCGAGAAAGTTAAGAAGCTGTAAAAAGTAATTCGGATAGTCAATCAGAATGAGCATTGTGACCAATTGTCCTCGCTGGTGCAAACGAACCTTAATGACTAGTGTCGATAGCAAATTTTGATCATCAAGGATCAGGGGAGGCTGTATGCGGCTTGCAGCAGCCAGGCCTAGCATCACCTTTACTCCTTTTTCAAATAGCGCAAACCCTACAGCCTTCAGGAATAGTTGGGAATCAACTTGCGCAATTGCGGACGCATCTTAAGTTAACACTCACATTAAGATCCACCTTCCTCAATTGCGAGAGTAAGGATTCGGTAAATGATGACGGAGTCCAGTCAACAATAATCCGGCCAGGTGAAGCCGGAATAGAATTAATCAGTGTTTCTACGCATGTTAGTGAGGCACTGAGAACCTGTGAGTTAGCGAGCGTGGGTTCCCCAGATGCAAAGCGCCCGATAACTCGTAGGATTGCCGCAAAAGTACTGGAGCAGAGATTGAAATCTCGTAAACGGGACATGTCCTCGGAGTTGACCAGTTTCAGACTTTCAGAAGAATAGAACCGGCGAGCAAGGTCAAGACCAGATGGGTTGTCCACCGGCTGGCTCGCACGTGGTTGACTATCCAGGTCGAAGAAGTTGCTTGGAAGATCTTGTAACAAAATTGTCGCCACTTCTAAAATTTCTTGCGCCCGAGCAGGTGAGAAATCAGAGTCTGTATGGATGTATTGATCGACTATGCATACTAAGGCAGTGGCCATCAAGGGGATATGGACTCGCAAAAGTTCTTCGTCGTGCAGCCTGAATGTCGCCAGAATAAACTTAATTAAAGCTAAGCACTGGCAAAGCAAAAATGTTAGAATATCTTCACCACAAAACGGGGCCAGGACGAGTGAAAGTGTACATTATCATATTCTTTAGTTGGGGCGGTATATTTCGATATGGATTCAAATATGCTTCTCCAGGTTGTGAATGGATCCAGGGAATCAAACATCATATTTGCCGTCAATAACAGCTAATCATGAGGGATTGAAATGATCAGTTAATCGATTTAAGGTTCGAGTGCAAGTGATATCGGACCACTGACTTCATCTTGAGTATCTTCAGGCTTCAGGACCACTTGCAAGGCCCTAAAGGCATCTAGCGCAAGGGATCTGCTTAAGGGACCCCCGATTTCCCATTTATCCAGTAAAGCTATGAACACTTTGAATGGCCTCTGGCGCTCGACCACTGCACTGACGTGATTCGCCATCATATCCTGACGCAGAGACTCAACGACTAAATTCAGCCCATACTGTTGAAAGTATTCGGATTGATTGATTGCGTTATCTTCGGTAGTTGGTGGGGGACCCATGAGCCAGTTGTAGAGGCGACGACTGAGCGAGAGATCGCGGCGGAGAACGACACCTAGAGCAGCTCGAGTAAGCAGAAGTTTGTCACGATGTCTGGTGTCACTTTGTGATTTGACATAACCAATCAACAGAGGCAATTAGTTGAAATATACAGTCATTCAATTCTGATTTGAAAGAGCGCCACTCACCAGGAAAAGCCATAGCTATCTAGTTTTAAGTTGGCCAATAGTAAGTCAAGAATGCCACGCTGAACCAAGATGTTCCCATCCTCAAGTGCAGCGGAATACGCTCTGATCATCAGTCCCACGTCTTGGCCCACGATCGGTACGATCGTTTCCTGTGAATTGAGCGACGGCATGCGACGACTGAGGAAGTTAATGGCGGGGATTCGATACCCAGGCCCGGTAATTAAGACCAGCCAAAGGTTTTGCAAAAAGAACGAGAGTGATATTGCGCTAGAAAGTCGATCCAGGAGTGAGCAGACTCTCTCAAAGTGTTCGCCAGTTTCTTCCTCCAAACCCGGTAAAAGAGCCAAAATAAAAGCTTTGATGGCTGGACGAAGCTCTGCTTTGAGTGGCAGGTAGAACTTTTCGAAAAGTCCAAGACGATCGGCTGGTAGTTTAAAAAGAGTTAACATCAAGTCCAAATCAGTCTAATACATTTACGGGGCATCTGAAATCCATCGATATATTTCGTACTTAACTCGCACAGCAGTGGCAGCATACTGGAAGAAGGGAAACAGTCCTGTGCTCCAAACTTGAAGATCCCGCCTCAGACCATCCTGGCCAATGGTTGCGAGAATGTAGGCATAGACGTCCAATGCGCGCTGATGAACGCCTTGAGGGAGGGCTGGGTTAAGACACTGACTTAACCTTTTTGCGACGATTAGCTTGTGGGGAATGATAGAGTATTGAGGATAGGATTGGAGTGTCTTGAGAAGCTTGGCGAGGAAGGTGATGAAATCGGCCCATTCATTAACTTGATCGATTGAAAGTAGGGTGCGCTCCAACAGACTAGCATATTTACGAAATTTGGGATCGGAGGCGAGTGCTAAAAAAATCAGTCCGCATTACCCAAAAAGTCAGCTAGGAGGATTATGAAACCATGTATGAAAAAAAACCCCTGAAGATCAGTTTGCTTACCCTTTTCTTGACCACTGACAATCCAATCGTCACGCGCTCTGCGACCCACACTCAAGGCTCTTCCGGATTGAACCTCCCCAGTTTCCGCGAATGCACTTGTTTTGTCGACGGAAGCGGAGAGCGGGGTGGCAGTATTGGCTTGACGCAGGGAAGCAAAGGAGGATGCTGGATGAAGTCCCGGACTGATTCCTGAACGATGGGGTGCTTTGGTTGAGGATGCTGAGTCCGGCTTATCAGAAACCATGGTGGGAATTTGGGCAAGTCGATGAGCTCACCGCTGGCGGAGTGGTGAACTTCTTGGTGGCACAGCTTTCACAGGTTGCTGCTTGGAGTGGTAAACCCTGTGACATGTGTACCACAGCAAGTAGCATGGCACACACCACAGGGTTGGGTTGGATTAGCACGGTTCACATAGGACATAAATCAGTAGCATGTCAGCAAACTATAACCCGACGCACCAGCCAGTTTGGCTGGGAACACTTGCTGATGTGTGGTTATGGATTTGCTAAAGATTCCCTATGTGAACTGTGCTATTACCAGAACTGGGCACCCAAGAATCATCTAAAGGTGGGCACAGGCCAGCCCAAAATTATTGTGGAAACTCTGAGAAGGCTGCTGGAGTCTATAAAGTGGGAACAGATGGGGAATGGAATTCAATCTCACAGCACCACTACCAGCTCTCTGTGAAGAGTTGAACTCATGTTAATTGAGTTAACAAAAAAAAACATGGAAAATCATAATCTCATCTCACATGTCTAGCCAGGTTTATTATTTCTGCATTTCCTTTTCAAGAAATATATCCTTTAATACCACTGGTAGAGAGACTCAGGATCATGTGCAGTGTCATGAAACAACTTTGGGAAAAAACTGATTTGGTTGAGGCTCTAGCCTCTCCCTGAAGCTAATCGGGGATACAAATACTGCATGGGATCTCAGAACCTATGAATTCTATCAATTGAGCTTCTCTGAATGATTTTCTTATGTGTGATATATCCCAGCCCAGAGCAACAAAGATGAGCTGAGCCAAGGCATATTAAGATCTGGCAGTGATAAGCCTCAGTGCATTGAGTGCTTCTGTACAAGGAATGGATCATCATTGAACAAGAGCTTCAATTTTGAGAGCTTTAATGGGAACACAACTGCAAAATTCAAACACATCATCAACCCTCTGCTCATAAGATAAACAATTTTTTCAGTCATCCTCACATCCATTCAAGCGTTCTTTTCCTCCCAGCCAATTTCCTTTTTTTTTTTTTTTTTTGGGGGGGGGGGTGACCAGAAACCAGGCAACTGCTAGAACAATCCCCAGCCTTTTAAATTCACATTCCTGCACCCAAGATTCATGTGATCCATTTCCTCCTGTACCCAAGATTAATATGATCCATTTTCTCTTGTCAGCTGCTTTCTTTGTGGAGAGGTATAGGGTAAGTTGTCAGTCCAAGACAAATCTGGGCAAGGTTTCAGAAAGGGTTTTCAAGGTGGTCTCCATAAAAAACAGAAGAAGAAGGTAGGATGGGATTGCAGTGGGATTGGACTGACAGGAAACCTTGTACCAATCACCAACAGTAGTGTTAGTGTAGCATAGTGTTAATCTTGTAAGCTATGCTAAATAATAGTTACTTTTAGTGCTCATTTTTCACAACTTCCCAAAAAAAAAAAAAATTCTTTGTAGCTTATAGTGTAATGTTAGTTGAGGCCTTCCTAAAAATGCTAATTCTGAAAAAATTCTGGATGGTGGAATTTTAGTGGTGTTAGCGCATGAAAAAGCTACACTACAATTCATTGTGAAGGTGTATCAGCTATGCTAAAATCTAGAAAGATTTGTTCAGCTATGCTATAATTTCAAAGTTTTTTCTCACCTTTTTTTTGTAATAATACTGGTCTCAGTATCATTGTGTGTATTATTGGTTCAGCAGGAAAAGAAATTGAATTGGTCTTTGGTCCACTGTGTTCACTTAACTCCTTATTCTTGCTGGATCTAACTAGAACCTTTCAGTGTGTGGCCTGCATTAGTTCAGCTCAGACATATTGAATTTCCAGTCCTGCTGTAATGTATGTGAGTGAAAACCTTGATGACAAGTTTCCAACTTGATAGGTCAAGCTCAATCATTGATGGACAACACCCCAGATGAAAAAAAAAAAAAAAACATCAAAAAAATGATCAACTTGTTTTTTATTGGTTATCTTTGAAGGCAAGGGCAGATCATTTCCTACAATTTTTGGAAATGTTTATTATTTTTACAGACTGTTAAAAATGGGTTTTTTCTAATTTCGAAAAGAAAATAATATACTCCCCCAACCTTGAAGCTTAAGTTTGGTGGGGAAGCATTAATGAGCTGGTGGATATGGATGCTGCCCTTTCTGGCAACAAAAGATGTGAGGTTGGGCTTGAAACTGGGCAACTCAGAGCAGCGGTGAAAGGCTCCTGTCATGACTGCTAGGCCACAGAGAGAAACATTAAAGGCTATAATCTGGTGTTTTTTCTGGGGGTAACCAGTACTTTTTCCACTAAGTTCCATTGGATTTTTTTTGTTGACGTTTTGCCAGGCCAATTATTCTTGGACTTTCTGGTGATTTTATGAGCTTTTACAGATTTTCAAGAGAAAGGTCAGAATGTATCTGTGTCACAAATTTCCACACAAACAACCCAGACACAGCCTGATTAACAATACAGTGGAAAACCATGGCAGAATAGCTTACCAGATGTGAGCTCAGAAAAACTCACATCTTGCAAGGCTTCCAATAAAGACTGCATCCAAACCTCAGGTTTGACACAATCATTTGCCTTTTCAACTTTGATTTGACTGCAATACATTTTTTGTTGATTACAAAATCAATACAGAAAAAGAAAAAAGTGATACCAACCAACATGTTTTCTTTGCATTTTTAGGTCCAGTTTTCTACCCCAACCCTTTCTTTACCATTTCCAAAATTTCAATGTTTCATGGCAATGTATATAAACCTTACATTATCAAGAAAAAAATTCTACTTCTCCTTTTTATTTCTTCATTCCATTTTCCATTGAAGCTGGCATTGACTTCACACAGGAGCACATCCCCCATTTGAGTATGATTGAAGACAGTGGTTGTGCAGTTTAGGGGAATTCATGAAAGTGAAAGAAAATAATGAGAAAATTGGACTTATTTTTTTTAGTGTTGATCTGGCTTGCTTGGCCATCTCCCATGACCCATTGAGTATACTCAAAGGACTGGGTTGTGATATTGGGAGGCATGAGCCCATTGTGAGGCCATTCAAAATCCTTTATCAACAATGTTTAACCCTTCAATCCTCAGAATCTTTCTTTTTTAAACAGAGCTTAGATCTTGATTCCATATCATTCACCTCCTTACCTCAGTTGAGTACAAAAAATGATTCATTTTCCAAGGTTTTCAACACCTAACATTTTTTTTGTAGCTATGAAATGAAATCAATTTTTGATGATAAACCATGACTTTTTTGTTTCTTTTGGTATGAGTTATTAGTTTGAGGCATAAAAAATAGCATAGTTTAACATCTTATCAGATACTTGATGGTGTCACTGTTATTCAGCTATGCTAGGGTAACCTATTTTTGGCTGAACTTTTTTTGTTTTGAGAAAGTATTGTTAGTCAGAAAAGACCTATGCTATTTGTTGAGGTAGAACCTGTTGGGTTATCATGTTCTATATTTGTCATGTTTCTTTGCTTATGTGTGTGCTACACATCTTTCATCTTGATTTCACTCTCATGTCACAGATCTTGTACCATACCTGGAGCAGCAGGCAGCATATGTGCAAGGATTCTTTTTCTCATCCTCCCACATTTGATCACCATCTCTGTTCAAGTGGTTCTCATCAGAACCCATCATATTCAACAAGGACACTACCCAATTCCTCAAAAACCCCACATCTCCTGCCCTACCAGTTTGTTCCACACATCTTGGAATCCCCTCATGCAATGCCAACTTGGGCAGAAAAATAGGACAGCTTACACTTCCCGTTATTTTTCCCATAACTTAGCGGCCCACTGGTGCGTGTACAGTGCCTGGATGGTAAGGGCACATTATTTACCTGTCAAAAAAAAAAAATCCTTTTGAAATCCAACAGTTAAAAAACTATCATTTGTGGGAAGCTGGCAAGCTACCCAATGTGATCATCTAAACTGCCTAAATAAATGGTGAAGAATGTCAACCAAGAATAGTATAAAAAAGGTTCTGCCAATAGCAGAAAAGGGACTTTGTTCTCAGATGAAGGGGCTAAATGTGCCTTCTATAACAGACTCAAGATGGGGCTAAATGTCCCACCTTAAGGACCAGAAGTGTCAGAACCAATGGTTTTGATTCTCACTCAAAGGCATGACTTAAATAATCTAAATACATGTGCCAAGTTGTGGTTGAGGAAGGGACTCTCAGGGGTTTGGAATGAAGAGGGGGTCTGACAAATGTAATGAGTGACAACTGAGGGAGAAAAGACAGAGATGAGATCAGAGAGCAAAAAACCAAAATTCCAACAGAAATATACATATAAATCAACAAGTATTACCTTCACTTATAAGAGGAAAACAAATAGAATAACTCACCAGGTCCTGGGTTCAATTGCACCTGGATACAACTTCCTCAAAAGTGGCCTTAACCACCTAGGCTATTTGGCCATATACTCAACACAGCATTTCTTGATTTTTATAACTCAACCCAAAGGACCCGAGTTCAATTCCTATCCAAAGCATATTTTCACTCTTCCTTTTCATCCACCTTTCTCACCACAGTTCATCTTCATTCATCTCTACATTCTTCATCCTCACTCACCTTTGCCAAATAACAATGTCCTTGATTCAATCCCCACTCTCAGCAAACATCACAATGGCCATCATTGAAGAATTAAACCATCACCCTGAAACCACAATTCCTTCTATAACAACAAAATCAATTTATTTCATCAATCAAACAGCTCATCTTGAACAAATCCTCTATCATGTTAATAAAAGCTTCCAAGTGTACCTTGGTGGTCTTGTTTTCTGCGATCACAGAAAGGCAAAGCTTGCAACTCCACCATACCTTTCTAAATTCAGAAAAAGATTACAACAAGAAGTTTTGAGTCTTACAATCGTAGCATTAAAATAGCATAGTGTAACATAAAACCACTAACAGCTAACGGCTTCTGCTGTAGCCATTAGCAGTTTTACACTAATGCTAATGGAGTGAGGCAAAAAAAAGGCCTTGCTACACTTTGCTACAGTGCTTTGTAGCCAGAAATAGCCGCTACAAGTGCAGTAGTTTCCCTTTAGTGCTTCTAATGCTACAGTGTTGGTGGAAAAGCAAAATTAACTGCTACACTACACTATTTTGACCATGTAGCTTGGTGGCCCACTGCTGCCACAGCTGCTTGTAAAAGCTGTCTTTGTGTTTCTGAAATTTTGGATTCATGGGTTTTTCCAAAGAGCTGGGAGCACAGTTTTTGTCAAGGAGGTCTCCCATGATATATTGAAGGTGAACCATTAATGCAATCAATAATTTTATTCTTTGCATTGGGTCGGTTCCAAGCTGTATTGTTGTTGTTGCCAGCTGTGGTAAGCCAAACCTTGAAGAAGAAGGCACACCAGGCCAGAAGCGATTTCTGACATATCACAGGACTCAGAAGGATCAGACACAAGCTCAGGAATGGCACAATTCATGGCAGGATCCCGGATAAAACCAACCAAAAACAGAAACCACAAGTCTGACACAACAAGAAAAAGCCGCCTGAAACAACCAACCTCTGTATACAGTACTGTTTCACCTATCCACAAGCGGCCTTGCCCTAGAAAGTTACACAAGCCATGAAACCAGCATGAAACCAAGGCTATTTTTATCTCCTTCCTTTACAGCTTATGTGGCATGTAATGCTTTAGCCGCTTCTTCTGTTCCCATGGTTTGCTTCAGCCACACCCCCAACTCAGCCCTCTTCTCATTCACCCAGATTTGTTTATAAAAGCAGCCTTGTTCTCCCTCCTCAGTTTTTCCCCATCAGATCACTTGGAATCAAAGTAGTATTGCTTAGCACTGATCATCAGTTTCATGGTACTCTTTACATTAGCATCCAAAAGTACTCACCAGTAACCAGTCTGGGATTACACCCTCATCTCTATACCAGAACGTCTTCAAAGCCACACCCTTTTCTCTAAGATTTTATTCTCTTTTTCTTTTTCTTACCTTACTCTCCCAGCTTTCCCCAAGAGGCAGCCCTTCAAGCACTTTTCCCCCTCAAGCTATATTCTCCATAAGAGTAGTTCCACACAGCACACACAGATTTCTGAATTTGAACCTTGG
>SMGU01001027.1:0-10839 GCA_004348175.1 Puccinia novopanici
AAAACCCGGCAAAAACTGATTTTTTTCGATTTTTTTCTTCCAACCTTTCGGACACCCCCCAAATCCATGTACACTAGAATGCCGCGCGCCACTGTAGTTCAGAATTTTGGCAGGTGGTTTTCAATAGAGTTTTATGACTTGTGACAGGTCCCTGAAAAAAAAAATATGACAATGGTCTTTATGATTTCATGCCCAAAATAATCATGGATAAAACTAGTCATCTGTTATCAATACCTCAAGCTCCAGTATCCACATCACTCAAAATAAAAAAGTTTTTTAACTTGAAATATTCATATCCCCAGGGATCATGCAGGCTCATTTCTGGAAAGAAGCACATGTTCTGCTTGATGGCTGTGAATTAGCTTTCATATCTTGTCTTGTGGTGAGGGCCACCATATGAATACATCATGCTCCCTGCAGTGGAATCACATTTATGGTATTCAAAATTCAAACATAAGATCATAAAGTTCATTTCCATAAAATTTTCTTGCAGGCAACTGTCACATTTCATACAACTTTAGGCGGACTCATTTCTTGTCCATAAAAGTATGTCATTTTTGTTTCCATACTTGACATACTTATTTTCTGTGGGAGTATGGAATTATGGAGTCTCTATGGAGGTTTTGTAATTCCATACTCCCACAAAAAAACAAGGAAAAAACTGGAAAAAACAAGTATGTCAAGTACACAGCGGAAGCGCTGAGACGTCAGCTTGCCCGCTTCCCCGACCGACCACCCAACCCTCTCAACCCCATTGAGTTTGGCGGTCGACTTGCCAGATTTGAGGACAAGAGCGGAGAGTATCGGCGGAGTGGCCGCATGGCTGACTGATGTCGTTGGCGGTCGAGCCAACCACTAGACCCCCTTAGCCGGAGTTCACAGATGGCAGCAAAAGTGATAAAGTAGGGCCCGAACACAAGGTATGCCCAAATCCTGGGATGCACACCTTCAAGCATTCTCCGACTCAGCCATAGGAGATTGCCAGCAGACCCCTTCAAACTGCTTATCAATGCTATCTGTAATATTCTCACACCAAATTAGCTGACTTGGAGCTTCTAGTTTGCTTCCACCGATCTGTCAAAGGATTGAAGACAATGAAGCGAGTAAAACTGTCCCCTCGTTGGAAACAAGCCTCTTTGCTTCTCTTGCGAGTGCAAGGGCACGAGGTGACTTAGTAATTTTTCAGCATGGGAACAGCGGGGGCCTCACTTGAGGCATGTTGGTGGGAGACAACGGCTTGACCATGAGGGGACCAAGGGCCGACTGCAAAGTCAGACGCTGTCAAAAAATCGTCGGCAACCGCGGCGGCCCAACTGTGGGGTCAAGCCGCGGTCATCCCGCCTGGTGGCCGTCAAATTGCCAGCTTTCAGGACAATTGTCGGCCCGACCGTCCGGAGGAGCCAAAAGTGCTTTTGCCGTGTATGGACGAAAAATGGCATACTTGTATGGACAAGAAATGAGTCCGCCTTTTATTGACAATCCCCTGTGAAAAAATCAAACTTTGACGTTATGTCAATTTTTATGTCTGAATTTTGAATACCATAATTGTGATGATGAGGGGTGTCACAGTGATGCTCCCGTGGTGCACCCCGTGGTAGTGCTGTAAGCAGCTCCAGCCGGAGAACTCGTCATACACGACCATAACACCGTGAACAAGAGATGGCGCATTTCAGATTATCGAGGGCTCTCGTGCGGCCTGTCAGGCTACCAGCCCTATCGCTATCCAATCCCGCCAGGCTCGTCCGGGCATACTCGTCATCATCCCCATCCGAACATCTCCTGGCCGGACCTGTCAACTTCGCCCTGAGTGCCGACCAACAAGCTTATCAAGGTGCGCCCCATGTTCACTGTTTTTCATCTTGCTTCAAAGCCGTATTCCTCACATTCGCCCTTTTAGATCTTGCCAGGAGGTTCACCGTCGATCACATCATCCCCGTAGCTGCTGAATATGACAGAACCATGGTGAGTGCTTTTGGATCTGCGCATGAAGGTTTTTGATTTATGAGACGGTTTCTAATGATTTTTTTTTCATAGGAATATCCCTGGCCGGTCTTGAAGGAAGCCTGGAAAGCGGGATTATTGAACACGCACGTACCTACAGAATACGGGGGGATCGGGATAGGGTTACTAGAGTCGGCCTTGATTTCGGAAGAGATAGCATACGGTTGCACGGGGATCCAAACAGCGTTTGAAGCGAGCGGATTAGCCCAGGCGCCGTTGATAGTGGCGGGCAGCGATGAATTGAAGCGGAAGTATTTGAGCATGTTGATCGAGGAGCCACTTGTGGCGGCCTATTGCGTCACGGAACCCAACGCTGGTAGTGATGTGGCAGGAATCAAAACTCAGGCCGTCAAGAAAGGGAACGAGTTCGTCTTGAATGGTTCCAAGATGTGGATCACGAATGGCGGGAAGGCCTCCTGGTACTTCGTCTTGGCCAAAACCGACCCCGAAGCCCCCGTCCACAAGTCCATGTCGGGCTTTATCGTCGATGCTAGCTCCCCTGGTATTCTTGTCGGAAAGAAGGAAGTGAACATGGGTCAAAGGTGTTCGGATACTCGTCAAATAACCGTCAGCTGCATTTCCCATCCCACTCCTCATCAGATTCGTATAATGGCTCCAAGTACTGATGCGCAGTAGGCATTTGAAACATCAGTTCGAAGATGTCGTCGTGCCCTCCTCGAACCTGGTTGGCGCTATGGGTGAAGGCTTCAAAGTAGCCATGGCAGCGTTCGACATAACGCGGCCTTTGGTAGCCAGCGGCGCTGTGGGGTTGGCCCAGCGAGCGCTTTCCGAGGCGGTGAAATACGCCCAAACCAGGAAGACTATGGGCAAACCGATCATAGAACATCAATCAGTTAGCCACATGTTGGCGGAAATGACGATGTAAATCATGTCATCACGTTCATGCCACGGGCTTGGATGCTCACACTTTTCTTTTGATTCAAAAATTCATTAGAGGTGTCGAGTCTGCGCGAGCGATGGTATGGAAAGCCACATTCATCAAGGATACGGGAAATCGTAACAGTTGAGTTGGTTTGACTATGTTGGCCAACGACGTACTGAAAGCTAATTCACTACTGTCCATCTTTGTTGCTCAATCTCCTCTCAGCGTACTATGCCTCGATTGCCAAATGTTTAGCCTCTGAAGTAGCAGTGCGTAATGCGGGAATGGCCGTCCAAATCTTTGGCGGGGCAGGTTTTAATACCGAATGTGGGTCCCCGCTTCTTGCTCATCCTTGAAACCCGATCCAATCTGTAGGCTTAGCCTGCCTCCTCTCTTGAACCCCCCCTCTCATTTGTTCCCACAAATAGATCCCGTTGAGAAGCTGTATCGAGATAGTAAAATCTTTACCTTGTACGAGGGAACATCTCAAATCCAAAGATTAATCATCTCCAAAGTTCGTCATCGTCCTTTCTTACCGTGACCCTCGGGTCACATACCTATTATCGATGTCTAACTTGAGACTAACCCTCGAATCATTTGCACAACTTTTTTTTTAACTAGTTTTTACCGACAATGTATCCTGTTTAGACACTGTACAAAGACAAAGATGGACTTTTGCTTTTCTTGCGCAATATTTGTCTCGCATCTTCTAAAACAATCCATGTCTAACTAGTTTGTTGTATCCGGTTTTGTCCCTGAGATCCAACTCGCCCTTGTACTTTTTTGTATAGTTGTGTGTCTGTTACATCAGTCTACGTTTTTTCAATGTCAATTCATTTTGCTTCGATTCGATAGTTCGCCGGTGTGTATTTATTTATGTTCGAGGTGCCTTCCTGGATGTTACATGCTTGTTCAAGAAGATACTGATAGAAGAGTGCATTGAGAATTGGCGTTGTGCTCACAACGGAGAGTGGTTGAATTTCTCTGTTGACCGTCCGAGTGCAGAGCAAAGCGAGCACGACCAGCCGCATACATCCGACTCTTCTCCCGCTCCGCTCGAATGCGTCGTCATCATCACTTGGACAACAACCTCCCGCAGAAACCACCGGACCAACCATCCTACACCAGCGCTTCTCCAGTCGACCCATTCCCCCTCAACCCAGCTATCTCCTCGACCCAGTACCCCATCCACCATCATATCTCTTCCTGCCTCCTGCGCTTCAAGGCCGGCTTGTTTGACTCCTTGCGCATCAGACCTATCGTCAATAAATTCCAATCTAAATATGCGCTCAGAGTCGTTCCATCTCAACTTAAATCCTAACAATTGTCTGACTTATACTTCTTGTTCTCTCCTTCGCTGTTTTCTAGACTTTGATACTCCAGAATTCGGTTCTTCAACTCCTTTTGATCGCGAGTTTGATCACTCTTGAGTCCTACGCGGATAGCCGTCGATCGTTGTCTTGGTCTACCTTCGATCTCTTGTTCAACGTGAGTTATGCGTTCATAGTCGCATGAAATAAATCAAAAAAAGCACGAGGGATAATGATGGTGGTATTTTCCTCCTGGTGATACAGATATTCTGGTTATTTCCCATTGCGATAATCTCATTGGTCTTGAACGGTTCGATCACAGAGACTTGTCTGAATTTGAACCACCATGGATCTAGTGCACCAGCAGCCGGAGTCATATCTCTGCGCAACATCTCGATACCCTCGTCACTCCAAATCCTCTCGTTTCTCAAGGCTAAACTCGTCTCTGATTACCATCGGATTCTAGTTCTCTTGAATTACTTCTTGATGGCTAAGGGGCTGTTGTACATCCCCTGGCTCGGCTTTGGCGCCAGTTTCGCGTTCTGTTCAATCGCGAATTCGTTCTATTGCTTCGATCCAGATTGGCATAAAGATGGGTTCAGTTTTGAGGAGAGAATCGACAGGTAAGCCCACTACCACCTCCCAAAAGAAGTGAATAAATCTCCAAAATAAGACGAATGAAGGAATTGTTTTTTTGTGAATGACTTGTTTGCCTGCTTATAGATTAGAAGCGCATTGGGACTATCACCTGGGATTCGGGCTAGTGATGACGATTTTAACGTCGATTTACCCGCACCACAACATGATGAACCTGTCGATATTCACCCTCTTATTCCCATTCTTACTGATCCTATCGTCCGCCCAAAAGCATGAGCCCAGACAGGGGAAGAAACAGGGAGCTGGGCATGCGAGGAGCAAGTCGAGCTACTCCCATCCTCTCCAATTGCCCGTTTTCTTCATCGCCCGACACCTCTATCCGGTCTTCTCCAGCCTTCTCTCGCCTGCTCATACTACTCATCCTCACTCCCGTTTTTCCTCGATTCTCCATGGCCATGTGCATATCGAAGATGGCTCCTTCAACTAAAATCCTTTCTCATGTGGTTATTTTTATACTACGTTTTCTTCACTTCTGCGTTGATTTATTTTTCTGATTCTTTTCCTTCCTCTTGATCTAGAAAGCTCATATTGTGCCCGGTTCATTGTCCTTTTCAAATTCTCACGTGAGTATGAAATAAATGTGCCTAATTCCACGAGGAAATATTTCCAGTGAATACGTGTCAGGTGATGTGAAGTAAACTGACCTGTTGTGGCCTGATTAGAATGCACCCCACTTATTGCACAAACTGTGTTCTTGTTTGCTTTCAATTCATATAGACCCCTGATTCCAAAGCAAATATGCCCTTTTTCATGTCATGATCATACTCAGTCAACAAAGGGCTTGTTTCCTTGTGTGGATTGAAAGAGCTTTTACTTTTCTTGGTCATGTCCTTATGGCCACATATCAAACAGTTATTTAGATGTGTCTGCCTAAGTGGATCAGTTGTTTCTGACTCTTGATTAAAGAGATGTAGTATTCATTTTGTGATTGATCTTTCAGAGATTGTTTGACCTTGGGCTATCTTTGAAGTAAAACAAAAAATTCTTAGAAGTATATTTCAAGGTTGTCTATGATCATGAAGAATATAATTTTTTCTTCTCACTCTTCCTTACTATTTTGTGTTTGTTTCGTTATCTATTTTTGAGTCAGAGGAAGTTGCACCAGACCTTGACCTGACAAAATGCCTCAACTGATTAACGAATGGGAATTTTCAGGGAGGTAAATCATTGTGGTTTTGCTATTTCCATGCTGTTTGGTGTTAAAGGATGATGAGTTGTTTTTGAGGTAGATGCCCCACTACCTGGCCAGACAACTTGACCCTTCTCTCTGAGGTGTTTGCATATCAATGACTCAGAGAGAGAGAGAGAGAGAAAAACAAAGCTTGATTCCTCTCATCCAGCATACATTTCATTATCAAAACAAGTCATGAAAACAATGAAAATTTCTCCAGGTTACGACTGACAACAACCAGGGCAAAAACAGCTGCATATCTATTGCCCTCATCTAGATTATCACTCAAGTGACCCTTCTTAATGTGGCGCCCCAATAATATAAATCTGGTTTCTTCATGGAAATAACTGTGAAGTGGATAGCTATTTTATAATTGGATTCACCATGTGGGTATGAGGTGAGGAGTGACACATGCATTGCAGAGAACTGGCAGGTGAGTAATTTATGCCAGTAGATGAGTATGAAAACAATTTAGTCTGCCTATTGTTGCAGCCAAGATTGCTTTCATGTCTTTTAATTTTCCTGTTGTTAGTGACGCCATTCATGATGATCAATTTCAGTGGTGAGACAAGGTGAAGGATGTCATCTAGCATTCTTGCACTATTGAGTCTTGAGCCTTGGGCGGGCTTGGCTCTACATAACACTTGGTAGCCCAAGGTTGCTCAGCAGGCCGGGCCGGCGTGGGCCAGGCCCGCCCCTCCGACATATTGCTTGGTGGGTTAGGTTTCGCTGTGTCCTTACATTTCATCATCCACTTTTTCATTCCTAGCATTCTCCTGTCCGGATCAGAGTAAACTGCAGTCGGAAAAACTAAGAAAAACTTGCCTTTCGAAGCTGTAATTCCGATCGTTCGTCAGCATGGCTTTCTTCGCGAAGGATCCTCGATCGAGTATGATGCTGGGCAAGTTCCTTCCTTCACTAAAATTTCGGTGACCTGTATCGAGTAATGCTAACCTTGGCATGATCGAGGTTAGGTGGTGGCCAACGAACTACGGGTGCCGATGTTCGTCAGGAAAACGTCACAGCCGTCATGTCCGTTGCCCACGTTCTGAAATCCAGTTTAGGACCTGTCGGACTCGACAAAAGTAAAAAATCAAATTTGGGTTTTCCGATCGATAGAATGACTGCTAATTCCTTGTTAAAACATCTTTTGTTTTTTGATTTCTTGAAGTGATGGTTGATGATATTGGTGACATGACAATTACGAATGATGGTCAGTTGCTCGCAATTGTACTTTTTTTGACATATTTAACCAAATTTTCTACAACTTCTCTTCTTCAGGCGCGACCATTCTATCCCTACTTGAAGTCGATCATCCGGCCGGTCGCATACTGGTGGAACTAGCGCAACAACAGGACAAGGAAGTCGGCGATGGAACCACTTCAGTAGTGATCATAGCTGCAGAGCTTCTCAAGAGGGCCAACGACTTGATCAAAAACAAAATACATCCAACCACTATCATCAATGGCTATCGTCTAGCATGCAAAGAGGCTATCAAACACATTCAAGATCAACTAGCTATCAAAGTAGAGTCACTCGGAAAGGACTGTCTAGTCAACATTGCTAAGACGAGTATGTCCAGTAAAATCATTGGCTCGTATGTCCTTTCAGACTAATTGAATTTGGTCGTAAGAGACCCAAGTAGAGATCTCACACTTGAAATTCCTACTCACCACTTAGTGATGACGACTTTTTTGCCCAACTTGCTGTGGATGCAATGCTCGCTGTCAAGACCATCAATCCCCGTGGCGAGCTGAAATACCCGGTCAAGGCTGTCAACATACTCAAGGCTCATGGAAAAAGTGCATTGGAGTCGATCTATGTCAAGGGTTACGCCTTGAACTGTACCGTCGCAAGTCAAGGTATGTCCTTCTGTTACGCTTGGAATCACTTCTGCTAGTCTGACATCCCCTCTTCAATATTCTGGCCAACAGCTATGAAGAAAAGTGTATCGCCCGCCAAAATTGCCCTGTTGGATATGAACTTGAAAAACGCGTATGCATCTGGGCGTTCACATTACTATTGATGATCCTGAAGAGTTGGAAAACATCCGCCGCCGGTACGTTTATTCATTTCCCCTTTTCTTCCTTTTTTCAACTTGACCCTCATTGCTCATGTGCATCAACAACATGCATTTCAGGGAATCCGAAATCACGCTTGAAAAAGTTCGCATGATTCTCAAATCTGGGGCTAATGTGATTTTGACTACTGGCGGAATCGATGACCTATGTCTGAAAGAATTGTCGAAGCTGGTGCGATGGCAGTCAGGCGATGCAAGAAGGAAGACTTACGGAGGATTGCTCGATGCACAGGAGGTAATCTCGTCAGCTCGCTTGCCACCCTAGATGGAGATGAAGCTTTCAATCCTTCGGACCTGGGCGCTTGTGAGGAGGTCGTTCAAGACAGGATCAGTGACGACGAACTGATCTTGATCAAGGGAACCAAACTCCATAGCTCTGCTTCCATCATTCTCCGAGGCGCAAATGGTGCGTAACACCCGGATAATCACGTCTCGTGCCAGCATTGAGTACGCGTTTGTTGACCAAATATGACTTGGTTCGCCAATCAGATTATATGCTGGATGAGATGGAGCGAGCTTTACATGACTCTCTCTGCGTCATTAAAAGGACGCTAGAGAGTGGCAAAGTCGTCCCGGGCGGCGGTGCGGTCGAAGCTGCTCTAAGCATCTACCTCGAAAACTTTGCAACAACATTGGTTTTTTCATTCTTTCGCCACGGGTGAGTTTATTTGGGTCTGATCTTTCTGAGTGATCGAATGTTGGTGGGATACAGGGTTCTCGAGAACAGCTTGCATTTGCAGAGCATCGATGCTGGTAATTCCCAAGACACTCGCGACCAATGCAGCCAAAGACTCGACCGACCTTGTTGCCAAGCTTCGGGCGTTCCACAACCTATCTCAAACCTGCCCGAAGGGGGACCCCAAAAGCAGCTCAAGTATTTTGGACTAAACTTGTACGAGGGCAAGGTGGATAATGTCAAACTGGGCGTCATCGAACCAATGATGAGCAAAATCAGGATGCTCAAAAGCGCTTTGGAAGCTTGCACCGCTCTGCTAAGAATTGATGAGTGAGTTCCTCCTCTTTTCTTCACCTTTAAATTTCCGTCTAGACTGTTACGGGTAATTCTGCACATGGCTCAATCGTGTTTTTCTTTTTTGTTTAAAAAAACCCTTAGCCGAATCGTCGTTCCAAAGGAAGAAAGGTGGTGGTGATCCCCATGATGAATGCTAAATCATGATGATAATTCAAGAATTGTGTTCGACCAAAAAAAAAAAAAAAATCTACGACAATGAAAGGATGTATTACCCTGTTTTATCTTGAGCGGACATGATGAGTACATGTCAAACCTCCGCTATTCTCATCCAGCCCTTTTTCGGGCTCTTACATGGGTATGTTCTTGCAAGAATCCAAGGATGCACTTGCCTGACCAATATTAGTGCTTGTCACACTTCTGATTGCTGCATTGATTGGACCTGTTATGGTTTCATTGGGCCGACATAATCTGAAGCTAAGCTACTTTGTTCACAAGGTTGATTGCAACCCAGATCAACTAAGATGAGCTCAACCAAGTTAGGACTTTCTGGCAGTGCTAGGCCTTATTGATAATCATTGATTTAAGGCTTGGGTGTTAAATCATTTAAAAGAAAATCCATAGGCAATACCCAGACTGTACAATAGTGAGCTTGGTAAATTTAATTCTAGAATATTTTCCAGCTAGCCAGTATCACACACATCTCAACCAGTGGTAAGGACCCTGGCCAGTGCATTGATTGAGATTGCTGGGATCTGTAGACTCAAACACTCAGTTGCACAAAAGTCAGAGCAAGCCCCTGTCATGGAACAAGCTTTTACATCTGAAAAAAAGCTGCAGAAAAAAAATTAAACCTGTGATGATGGGAAATTCCGTATAAGGAAATTGATGCTGGTCTTCTAATAATTGAAGCCTTGCATTTCATCTGATCAACCCATTTCACTCCAATCTCCCTGTTTGTGAAAATGTCAAATCAACAATGTCTCAAATTCCTCATTTTGCACCCCGTCCTTGTTTCTACTACTTTCAAATGAGTGATGCTTGTTTGTTCTTTTGATAATCCTTTGGGATATGTTTTAGGGATTTTTTTTGTCAAGGGCCTGCTTATGTGTCTCTTCCATATGGTTTTTCTCCCAAGATCTCAAATGATTATCCTTTTCTTGTTTTTGTCTCTGGCATTGCATCTTCCAAGACCTGGTTTTGTTTCAAGAAATGCTTTTTCAGCTCTAATCAAATATGTATCTTTGATTCTTTCAACTTTTTTTTTGTATAAAAATGAGCTTTTGTTTGAGAGAAGTTATTAACAACGCCAATACAAAGCCAAGCAATAATCAATAATAGGTTGTTGAAACCTAACTGGTGAATTTCTAGTATCCTCATCAAGTATTTCAAGCCAGCATCACTGGAGGAGCAACTCAATCAATTCACTGTAAGTGCTTTCAAAATAAAATTGGTTGTTCCACCCACTACTACCAGAATACCTCCTTTAGTTGAGTGGATCCTAGGGTATCTGGGCCACACTCAACTTCATTTGATGTGTGTTGAGTTGTTCTGACTCAATATTTGAATATGAGGCACAGATTCTGTTTTTTTTTTTTTTAAAAAAAAAGGCTTTGATTCCAATGTTTCACACATCAAATAAGCAAGCTCTCAATTAGGCTGTGTTTGGCAGCACCATTGTAAAGCTTAAAAGTGTCAGTAACACCTTTTTTTCTGAGTGGAGAAAGGGGAAAATTAATCTCAGGCATTTGTCAGCAAGGTCCAATT
>SMGU01001028.1:0-27675 GCA_004348175.1 Puccinia novopanici
CAGTTATTGTAGCTGATAAATAAGCTACACTACAGTTGAGCATAGCTTTTTTTGATTTCTAACACCACTACACACCACTAATGGGAAATCTCATTAGCGTTAGTTGTACTTTGGAGGGCTCAATAATGCACTAAACTTTTTTTTTCAAAATACTGTAGTGTAGCTGGCCAAAATTTTTAACTAACAGTAATTTGAGTAGTATCTTAAAAAGCTAACGCTATGCTACACTAACACTACTGTTAGTGTAACCAGCCCACTGCTTGTTTCACCAGGGAGTTTCACTGGCACTTTCATGCAAGTTCTTTCTCATAACTGGTCATATACTATATTGATACCTGTTGTGTGTTGGTTGTAAGTCATGCACAAGTTTAGCCTGATTGTTGGTGAACTTGTTCCCAAGTTGAGTTCATATCCTCTGCAAGTCAACTTCAACTCTTCGTAACTTGGTTGCAAATTGGCTTCATGTCATGTTGAAATCATATCCAACCCATCACCAAGATAAAGAAAGCCCTTGGCCATGATGCAATCACAGTGCTTTGAGGAACAGACAAGCGGAAAATAAGGTTGATTATGTAAATCATGTTGTGGTGCTGTAAAAATTGTGTTGCTGAAGGCTGTGAGTCTTGCCTGTCACAAAAATTAAGCCATACCTTATGGTGACAAGATGCCAGCTGCAGGCAGAGGGTTTATACTCTGTCATTTCAGCAAAAGCAAAGGAAAAAACGCAACACAATATAATTTACAGATTTGAAGACAAGCTTGGGGGAGATTAGAAGCAAGAGTGGCTCATCTTGAGAGGAGGAAAAGGAGAGGATTGACTCACAGAGAATATTTGGTTGGCTTTCCAAGTTTTTGTGTGTGTGGGTGTGGTGTGGGTGGTGTTTGAGACCCACTGGCCACCGACTCATCCAACCCAAGTTTTATATTTTTTTCCAGCATTCCAAGTTCTGTGATATCATCAATTGAAATTTCAGTTTATTTGAGAGCCAAGCTTCAAAGATGAATCAGATAATTGAACCATTTGCAAAGGTTTGGTTTGATACCAAATTTTTGTCATTTGGGAGGGTTGTGTTGGTTTTTAAGCTTCCTTTATTGTGGTTTTTAGGAGTAATTGAGCCTTTTAATGCTGAATGGTGTCTGGTGGATTACTGTTTTCACAGCTCTAACAAATGGGATTTACAAATTGATGGAGGCTCACTAGCAAGGCTTTTATCCAAATTCTAAATGTGATAAAACATCAAAAAAGAATTTCAAGGTCATAAAATGGTGACCAAAGATGATATGAGCCATGATAATTTCAAGACAACACATACATACTGCAGCATGAATCACATCATTTCCTTATCATCCTAAACAGTCTTCTTTTGAAACTTGAAATCTGATTTAAATAAAAATTGAATGCCACAAGCCTATTTTTGTCAGGTGGCATGAAGATCTAATTTATTCATGAGTAGAGGATGATAACAGCTTGACTTGGGTAACACATCAGATTTATTGTTGATCTTGAAATCAACACAAGTTACAACCAAATTCATCCTGAGTTCAACCTGACTTGTAATGTACTTCAGACCAATGTCACACAACTTACCAACAGGTTATTCAAGAAAGTGAAGTGAAAGCACTTGCATGCAAGTGTCATGAAACAGCCCTGGTGTTTGTGTGTGTAACACATCATCAAAAGGCTGACTTGGGCATTTCCTCCAATACATACAATCCTCTCATTGGCACATTTGGCACATAGGTCACTTAATTGAATTCCTAAAACTTATACTGCTCCTAACACAAAGAAAACTTAATTGGAAGGCAAATTACTTGGCAAGTGGATTAATTGGCTAGCAACTTATTACTTGGCACAACTCACCTTCCACCAGTAGTGATGAAGAATTGATGTTGTGATTTTGAGCCTGTATCATGCTTTGCACATTTATGTTGTCACAGTACAATTTCCATGAAACTCAAACCACATAGGGATGTTTAAGTAATACCAGTGAAAATTCAAGAAGAAAGCTCAAGACTGGCACTGCAAAAAAACTCAGTCAACTGCCTGCAGTTGACATGCAGCATGCTCCAGCCAAGCTGCCACCCAAACTCCACCTGTCTGCACATGTAGATTTGTTGGCAAAGTCACTGTGCAGCATGCACAGTGACTGTGCATCAAAGCTTGGTTGAATCACTCTTGGAGAAAGGTTTGATTAACACCACAAGCTTCCTTGGAGTTTCTGCATGTCAACTGCAGGTAGTTGAGCCAGTTTTTTTGCAGTGTGGAATTCTTCACTGATCAATCAGTCAAAAAACCACAAACTTCTCTCTTCACTTCAACAAGAATTTTGCAATTTATCCCTAGCATCAATCTCTCAGTGTCAAGTAAACAACCTTCAATTCCCTTGTTACTCTCAGTGTTCCACTCAAGCTCAAGCATGTGCCAACAAGCCATTTTTTCATTGGTCCTCCTCAAGAAACATAATGCTTAGATTTTTTATTTTCTCTTTTTTTTAGTCTTGGTGCTTTGATTTCAAGTTACCCGCCTCCTTTGATTTCATGTCTCTTTTCAACTCTCTCCTTCCTTACAGACCACTCCTTATCTCTTTGTATCAGCTATCTGTAGTCTTCAATATTTATTTCCATTACACTATCCCATGGCATGGCTGTTTTCTCCTCATATTCTTTTGTTGTATTAATTATCTTACTTATTATTTCCTTGTTATTTTGGTTTTATCTTAATTCATCTTTCAGAATTCAATAATTAAATGATTTAGTTATTAAACTCAACAAAATAGAAGAACATTGCAATTACCTTCTGTCAATCCATCTCCATCATTACCTCAACCCACAAGTCCAAATCAAGAAAGCTCTAAATATCAGTGAACTCTTATTAAACTGGCTTGAAGATAAGTGATTCAAGCAATAATTTTGATCTGAGAAATTTTAGTGTATTTACCTTATCTGATACCACTTTTTGACAGGCTGTGCAAGCACGTGACCTGATGGCTGTATATTTTAGTTCAGTTTTGGTTGTGCTAGTGTGTTCCATGGCTTTTACAGGCCAGCAAAAATCCCTCATTCTGGCTCAAGTGCCTCAATTCTGGCTCAAGTGCCTCAATGCTGTTCATACAGCCCAGAAAACTCTAATTCTTATCTTTATAAGCCTGTAACCTTTTTGTAATCTCCCCCTTCTTTACCAGATTTTACACATACCTTGATTAGCCTTTATCCCCATATAGGCCTATTCCGGGTGTCGGGTCGGGGTGGCAGCCATCCGAAGCCGAGATCTGAAACACCCGGGGATTTCCCAATACCCGGGTGTCTGTTGCTTTGTGCAGGAGGATGAGTAGATATCAGATATCCCACTAAAAACCCACAGGAACTCCTTTGCTTGAAGGACTGGTTCCAGGAATTCGATGGTCCATTTTGATTGTTTTTTTAAAAAAATTATTATCAAGTTAGTTCCTCAACCAAAGCGAGAAAAAATCGAGAAACACATCAAAAAAAAAGTAAAAACACAGAGAAAAAAAAGGCCATGCGTTTTACTTCTCTTTCTTTAGCTCTATCTTGTACGTCTGACACCTGAAAATTGCAATACCAGCTTCATCTCCCCCCTTCTCTTGTTTCTCTAAAACACCGGGTTCGGGTGTTACTACAACTCCATCCGAAGATCCGACACCCAGGTCTGGTCCCGGGAAAAACACCGATACCTGGGTTCGGGAATAGGCCCTACCCCCATAAACACTATCTGTCTTCCCACTCTTTTTTATTATCACTGTCAGCCTTAGAGACAGTAGGACTGTCCAAAAGTCTTCAATTGTAAATATAATATTATAAATCCTCAATTTCTCTTTCATAGAGTTTTAGAATAAAAACAAACCTCACCATAAGATTCTCCATATTTATCTACATATGTACATTTTGAGGTGTGATGTAATGATGTGGAATGCCTGTTATTTTCAAGGTTGATGAGTAGTGATTTCTAATTGATTCACCATATTGAATAATATTCAATTTGAAGCTCACCCAGTTCTAAATAGAACTCAGTGAAAATTCTCACCTCAGGCCAGAACCAACCAGAACCACATCAGATCAACCAAGGACCAACAAATCCCTCACTCCTAGGAAGTTTCCCACTCACCAGTGTCACTACAACCTATCAGTAAGTCATTTCCTAGTTATCTTTTCTTTCTGTTCCTTCTGTCCTCAGGATTGGTTCTCTGAACCACTCCTCTACTACTCACCTGTTTTCTCTCCTTCTTAATCTGTTTTCTCTCTGGTTTCTGTGGTTTTCTCCATCAAACAAACCACATAGGTTTCCTCTTAAAGATCCTTGGCTCCCAGCCTAAAAATCAGGACTTGGTCTCCCAAAAGAGTTTACTCTTACCAAGACCCTCTGTTGATTTCATCCAGAGGAGGCTGTCATCACTCCAGCTTGCTCCTCCTCATCTGAGTTGAGTATCAGAGCCTCAAAGAGTTGTCTTTGTAGCCCTGTACTGTCTTGTTTTTCTTCTCAGAAACACACAAGCTTTACAACCAATCTTGTGTCCTGTTGCCACTCTAGAGGCACAGGCTCACAATCACTCACTCAATATTATAGTTTCACAATTACATACAACCTTATGTACCTTATCCATCAATAACACCCTTTATAACCTTTAATAAGCCCTTGGTAGAAGTCCTGGTCAAGACCTAGGTCTAATAGGTTCATTTACCACTCTTATATTTCACCTTTCACACTCAAACCCCTTCTCAATTCATAACCCCCCATCACTAAAACCTGTGTTCAATCCCTAGTTGAATCACTTGCTCCCATACCTCACATCTCATCACTCATCACTTGTCATCACTCATAACTCATGACCCCACTTTATCAACACCAACCTCTGTTCAATTACCACTCTCATCAATCATCTCTACAACATATTTTTCTATCTAAACACAACCCACTTCTAAACAACACTAGTAATATCTTGATACACCCTTTGTATCAATTTATCAAACCTTCCAATCTGTGATTGGGGAGCTTTCTTAGTGTCTATAACCACAGAAAGGAAGATTAATCCTCATTCATCCCTTTCTTCACTCAGCCAAAGTTCTCCACTGACACTTTTGAGCTTTAAATTGTCCTGAAAGGAAATTCCTGTGGTTTTAAGTGTGTTTTCATGTCATTCAAAACATCAATTCTTTTGGGATAAGTGACTTGCACATTGATTTTATTAGAAGACTGCACAAGGGTGACTTCATCATTTTTTAATATTGCAGAGGACCCATGCACGGAAGCTGTGATGTTTCACTCCTCTGAGCTGGGTAATTGGCCTTCTTGATGAATTTAGATGGTAGGATAAATCCTGCAAGGGCTTGTTCAATGGATCATGAGTTTTGATTCTGTGTTGGTTTTGTTGGTTTTACTAGTTGATAGTTGGATTTGTCTTGATTTTTGGAATGCAGATTTTTTTCTTTTTTTTCTTTTTCTTCATCAGCAAGGCTGGGAAATCTATTTGGCATGTGATGATTTCAAAATAAGTACTTTCGCCATTGCCAGATTGTCTCTGAATCCAATGAGCACTTTTATTTTGGTTACACCAAGTTTTCTCTTGGGATAGCAGGGCCAATTTCATCTGAGTCTAAAAAGAAAGTATTCAAACAGTGGGTGGAATACCTTAAGCCTTCTCAAAGTGCACATGGATGTGGGATTCATGTTGAATTTTATTTTTTGATTCCTTGGCACACACTTCTCTAAACATAACATGTGATAAGAAAAAACAAAAAATTAAACAAAATGTTTATGAAAGGAGGAAAAAAATCTGACCATGAAATGATCAGGGAGAGATTGCAAAGAGGGGGATCCTTTTAATATGTGAGAGAGCTTTACATCAGCCAGCCTAGCCATCACAAATTGTCACTGTTGTTGGAGGATTCTTCCTCCAAATCATCCTGAGACTCAAATTGATTTCTTCCCTCATCTCAACTTGATTTCTTCCCCATATAAATTTGAGAATTGTTTTGGGAAAGAATTGAGCAATATCTTCTTGGGAGTGGCCCAAATTCTTGATCAGCCTCTTAATAAACTCAATTTGTACCCAAAGCTCCTGCATGTAGGCGCTTGATAAGAGCATCCATTTTGGCTATTTTTAGATTCTCCCACTTGATTTTTTTCTCTTGTGATTCCTCAGTGGTAAGTTTTGCTGCCTCCTGTTGCTCCTGGGCCTGGACAAATTTTTTAGGTAGTTAAAAATTTCTGACAAGACATTCTCCAGGTGTGCGCCATTGCCACCTGGTTTTTAATTTAAGGATAATCAAATGTTAAAACAATAATAACAAAAAAATGAACAACACAATCACCTTTAGAGTTTCTCTTCCTTTTGGTGGCCGCAAACAATTGGTGGGGATACTTGCAGCTGTAGATTTGTCACCACCAATTGAGTTGCTTTTGGTTTCTGGAGTGACACCAGCATCAGGTGAATTGGAGGGATTAAACAGAGATGGTGGCTTGTCTTCCTAATATCAGCCGTCAAATTGCCTATGAGGTCCACTACCAAGGCGTCTGTTGACTCCCGTGTGACCGGTGTGGTCTGTTTTCCTGTATTTCTGGATGGAAAAATTAAAAATTTCTTCTTTTATCACACAAAAACTCAAGATATGGTCAAAAAAAACCTCAAAAATGGAATTTCTGGACAAAATAAACCCTAGTCACCCACTGGAACCACCTTCATAACTCTACTGGTTGAGAAGATACATGGATTCCGCCAGTCATGGTCAATTGTTGGGGTATTATTTATTCATTATCACCAATATTGCATAATTTATGCATATGCATATTGAATTCCTTTTACACATTCGAAACCACAACTTGAACCATTTCTTTCATATTGAATTCCTTTCATTCTGTTTGCATATTAAAGGACTGCATGACATTTGTACAGCAATATTACCTCAAAGCAGTGCTAAGCTGTGCAAGGCTATGGCACCATCCCGAGCCCCGGGGTTCAGGGCTGTGTCCCGGTCCCGAGCCCTGAGGATCAGGGCTCGGGATGAGGCTAAGTAAAGCCCTGAAGCCCCGGGGCTTTTTTGGACCGACAAAAGGAACAATTTCAATATTTTTCAATCATATTTATTTATATTTCTATTAGAATTTAGGAACAAAAAAAAATTAAAAGGGACCATCAAAGGTCTGAAACCAGTCTTTCAGACAAAAGAGCTCTTTGATGGTCTGAGGCTTGAGAGCCGATCGTTGCCATGAAACGATCCGGCGTCCTTTGGAAAAAACCCTCTCGGATGAGGCACTGGTGGCCGGGATACAGAGGTATCGGCGTGCCATGAGTGCCAGATTGGGAAGGGTTTTCTGTCGTGTAGCCCAATAAGGCATGAGCTTGATGTCGGCCGGTTCAATATCCTCCTTGAAGTATTGTTTGATCTTGGATTGAATGCCATCGGTGTCTGGGGGGCTTGGTACAACGCAGAGGCAAAGAAGCTGTGAGGTTTGGTGGCACTAGTCGCTGATGATTTGTCTGCCAATGTGTCTTTTTCTTGATTTTTCGACATGATGTTGTAGAAGTCTTGTGCAATCGCTTCAAAAGTTTGAATGATTTCATCGACCGATAAGTTGTAGTGATCCAAGATAAATTCTTGATGAGTTTTCCAGAACATGGTTTTGAACCTGGGATCTAAGATCATGGAAACAATGTAGACAGGTTTTTTGACTGCATCTCGGAGATACTCGTCAATCTTCTCAATCATAAGCTGTGCAGGCTGAATTAGCTAAGCTTGGTCATAGAGACCTTGGTGAGCCGTGTGGAGATGCTCAAGCAAAACAATGTAAACAGGAATTGCATTGTTCAGGGTTGGATACTTTGAGGCACAAAGGACATTGGTTGCCTCGCTCAGTGGTTCCAGAAGCTTCATAATCCCTCGTGCATGATCCCACTCGGCTGGTGATAACGTATACGCTGAAGCTTCTGAGTTTTGTTGGCAGAAATGCGTGCACGATTTTTGCAGCATTAGAGCCCGCCGAAACATTTCATAAGTCAAATTCCACCTAGTTGCGACATCGATTTCAAGACATTTTATGCCTTTAGCATAGAGATCAGGCTGGCAAGAGTCCACAGCTTTTGCAAACCTCTTGCGTCGTTGGGGTGAGAAACGAACCCAGGTACATAATGCATGGATTCACTTGTTGATCGTTTGCGCATTGATGCCGACTCCATCTGGTGTTGAAACTAGCAAGCTGATATTCATCGGACCTTGCCCATTGACCTCGGCGTCGTTTGTGGCCATTGATATCTCATCACCATCAAGGTGTTCGTTGATAGGTCCAAGAGCAGATATGCCAACCTTAGCAGCAAGATTAATAACATGGGCCACACACCCAAGGATGTGGGTGGCACTATCGAAATGAGGAATCTGAAGGTCGAGCTCGCGGGCCATTTTACGATTTACGGAAGCATTATCGGCCGTTATGGTGTGTAAACGATCAATAGCTGAGTACCTTTCCAGAGAATTATAGAAAAGTTTGGCAAACTTCTTGCCGCTGTGAACACCTATCAAACAAATGGTACAAAGAATAATCTGATTGTAAGCAATCTGATGTTGTAGCAACTTCAAATAAAAAAAATACCTTCAACTTGGGGACAGCAATTGTAAGGTCATGCAGCTCGAAATTTTGTCAATAAAGTGTGCAGTTACTGCCATGAATGCAGTAACATTTGGAGCTGTCCACGCATCTTGAGTAAAAGATAATGAAGTTTGTTTGGAAATATAATGTTTCTTGATAGTATTTTTGGATTCAAGATACATGCGAGATGTGTGAGTTGCAATGGATTCTTCACTTGTGGTATTGATCAAGGAGACGGCATCTTCATTGACAAGGCGAATAAGATCCCGAAAAGACTTGTGTTCCACTAATGCAAAGGGAAGATCGCAGTCGGCAATCATATGCACTATAGCTGACTTGAGAGTATTGTTGTTTAGCTCAACCTGCATACATGTATATTAGTAACGGTTTAAATTCAAAAAATTCAGGCAGTAAGAAAACTCACCTTGGGTTGCAAAGTGCCCGACTTGCTCCATTTGTTTAAGTCCATGTGCTTCATCTTGGCCTTCTTAGTCAGGGTTGGATCGGCGAGATGATGAACTGTGTGAGGTGTCGGTGAAAGGTTTTCGTACTGCCACTCTTGTCTTTCTTCAAAATTTTCCCACAAACTTTCCCCCCCTTGATCACGACTTGACAGATTGCTTCGGATTGGTTTTCTGACTCTTTCAGATGGCTCCACACCCAACTTTGTTTAAGGCTGCTCGAAGGTGTCTCGGTTGTTTCTTGATCAGATTCTTCAACTTCAACAACTTCTCGACCAGTTCCAGATGTATTTGGGGGGGGGGGGGGGGGGATGTTTGCGCTTCATTGTGGCTGGCTTGAGGTTGGCAATGTCTTCAAAATAGGAGTTTTTTTTTTTTTTACTAATATAAAAGCCCCGGGGCTTCAGGGCTTATACCCTGAGCCCTGGGGTTTGTCCTTTGGGATGACTCTTAAGCCCCGTCCTGAACCCCGGGACGGTGCCTTATGCAAGCTGTGTAGTCAGGCCAGCTAAAATCCCTCATCATGTTTTCCCTGCAGCTAAAATACTCATATTTTACTATATAAGGAGGCCTTCTGCCTGCCATTTGTATCCCCAGACCATCCCATCATCCCATCACCTCACATATTGGGCACTCGTCAACAATTACTCAAGCACCTATTCTCAGCTGGGTATCCTGTTTTATATTTCTTATCAGCCTTATCTCAGAAATATATATATATATCAACCAGTCTGCCTTCACTTATAAGAGGAAAACAAAGAGAATAACTTGTCAGGTCCTGGGTTCAACTCCACCTGGATACAACTTCCTCAACAGTGGCCTTATCCAACTAGGCTATTTCACATATACTCAACCCATTCTTCTTATATTTTATAAACCAACCCAAAGGATCCGAGTTCAATTCCTAGTCAAAGCATATTCTCCATCTTCATTTTCATCCAACTTTCTCATCACATTTCATCTATGGTGTTCAAAACTGCATAAATAAAAATTACATAAATTCATAAACACTGATTTGGCAGGGAACTGTCAATTAAAGTTTTATGTATTTCGACAGTTCCCTGCCAAATCGGTGTTTATGAATTTATGTAATTTTTTATTTATGCAGTTTTGAACACCATAATCTTCATCCATCACTACATTCTTCATCCTTATCACCCTTGCCAAATAACAACGTCCTTGGTTCAATCCCCACTCTTGGCAAACATCAACAAGGCCATCATTGAAGGAGTCAACGTCACCCTGAACCCTGAAGTCATTCCATCACAACAAAATCAACATATTTGTCAATCAAACAGCTCATCTTGAACACTCCTCTATCACGTTAATAAAAGCTGCCAAGCATACCTTGGTGGTCTTGTTTTCTGATAGCATAGAAAGGCAGAGCTTGCAACTCCACCATACCTTTCTCAATTCAGCAAAAAGGTTCTAACGAGCACTTTTGAGTCTCACACCGGGGGGGTTTAAACATGGTTGGAATGACATAATTGGGTGAAGTTCATCCCAGTAATGGCATTGCCGTTGTTTTGGAAAAACTGCAACAGCTTCCAGGCCAAACTTGTTGGAATTTTTGTCCCATTTCTTTCTGTTCTGCTTCCTGTTTTCTGTGACACTCTTCCTTTCTCTATTCTCCTGTCTCTTTGTTTCTCTCCTTCTCATTCTCAACCTTAATCCTCTTTGTTCACCTCGATCCCGCTCAACCACTCAACCACACTCACATCTCACATCAACATCAACCACACAACTCTCTCCACTTCAACTGTCTTACCGCTTCACTCAATACCTTGTCTCTTTCTGACTGGTGAGACCTCCTCAATCATGCTAACTCAACTCTCTGCTGACTCCATTCTTCCAGTCCATTACGTCAATTCTTCCTTCTTCACTTCTGTCTTCAGCCTCTCTATTCAGTCAACCCTGTCCATGTCAACTGTTGGTTTTCCTTCTTTCTTCACTTCTTTTCTTCTTTATTCTTGTTCTCATGTCTTTCTTCTAGTGTGCCGGCTCTTGTTAGAGTAATCAAAATATTCATTCACAGATCTTTTAAAACTTTGGATTTAGGTGGCAAGTCCCTCATTCGCGAGTGGCGCTTGCGCCCGCCAGGCTATACCAGGCCCTCCGAATGAGGTGGGGCTTGGGTTAACCTAGCATTGCTCCCTCCCCTGAAGACAAACCTGCTGTGTAATTGGGCAATTTTCTCTCTGCAGCTATCTTGTGTTTTTAGAGTTTTCTGACTTGAAAATCTCCTCATCATAGAGTTTCAAAACTTACAATATCCAAGCCACATCCACATTGTTTAGTTTACAACAACAACAACGAGCATAACCAAGTCAAGGATTGTATCAAGAAAGGGGCAACGCCGGATCACACTGTGCCTTAATCCGATAACTAAGCTAACATGAACGTATTAATCTCGTCATACGCATTTCCAGATAGCTAATTGCACCGAGTTCATGGAGGTGGAAATGATGTACAGATCATTTACACAGCTGATGAAGACAAAATATAATTCGAAAGCTTAACTTGGGACTTCGTTTAATTCCGTATTGTCAACTGCGATGCTCTTTGTACAGTTACTTGTTTTATCTACGTCCGTGCAATCAATTTCCGGTCAGATTAAGATGGGGTGGAAGCAGCGAGGCTAGACTCACATATTCCGACCAAGCGCCGCGATAGTTCGAACATGTTATTTCGTAAGGAGATGATGATGAATTGAGCATTTTTCGTCTACACCAGGTATTGTTTCATTTAACGGACAAGACCAAACTTGTGAGCTTCAGTTCCCGACGAAACGGAAAGTTATTTCGGTTGCACTCAACTCTGTCTTTTATATAATTCCCGATGATAGAGACGTTTCTAAAATCTAGCGCCTGTCGTGTAAGAGCATGGGAGATAGAGATCAGCTGAGAGAAGGTCGGTTAATGATCATCAAGACTTACAGCATCAATTTCATCCATGAAATACAGAGGCGTAGGTTTAAAAGCATGTAATGCGAAGACCAATGCCAGTGAGCTCAAAGTCTTATTATTTGTTTATTTCCGCGCCCGCAAAAAACAGTAGACACTATCAGCAATGAACGGAAACTGTCCCACTAAGTTTTGAGGAGAAGAGGATAAAAGAATGGGAAGAAATATCTCGATTATGTTCCTTACCTTCTCGCCGCCACTTAGATTCGATATATTCTTCCAAGACTTCTTAGGTGGCATGACACTAAAAATAATTCCCTCGCTGAACGGGTCAAGACTGTCAACTAATTCCAGTTCGGCATTCCCTCCAAGAGTGATCATCTGAAAAGAGTTTAACAGTCTAGTTAGTTCAAAGAGGCCCCTAACGAAGTCGGTATGCAACCAGCAATAGTCGAGGGAAAATCGGCTTACTTGATACATTTCCTTTAGTTTTCCACTAATGATTTGAAATCCCCACATGAACTCTTCCAGGCGTTGTTGATTAAGATCTTCAAGCAACTGCTTAGCTTCATCTCGGGCTCGCGTCGTGGCTTCAAGATCAGCAGCTCGCGCCATGAATTCTGCCTCTCTTTGAGCATACTCTTTGAGAACGCCCAAATCGGGAGACGCTCGTTCCTGGTCCTCTGGAGGTTCACGAGTCAGTGTGCTAGCTTAACCTTCTCCATATGAAATGAAACTTTGTTTACCTTCTAGTTTAGCTACTTCGGCTTTAGTCATTTCAACATCGAAATCTTCAAAGTCCGCCGAAGAGTATTGCTTTAATACCTGCGCGGACTCGCGTCGTTCTAACTCTTCTTCGTCATCTTCGCTATATTCATACTGGATTAGTTCCCCACATATACAAAAAAGAAGATAAGGACTAAGCATTTGTGAAGAGGAACGCAACCCACTCATCCTCTATGACGCTTAATTTCAAGCTGGCCTGTTTTTCAGTCCAATGTGTTACGTTGGCTGCTGATTGAGAGAGTGTAGCTTCCACCTTCTCTCTCTGTTGCTTTAGTTCAGTCTGCGGATTATGAAAGTTGTCGAGAAACATTCAAGCAATTCAACATAAACACCCGGGTGAGGTACAGCCAAGAAGCTCACCTGCTTTAATTGAAACACGTTCATGATCTTCAATTTTTCTTTTCGCCTCTCCTGAATATCCTGAAGGCGCTCTTTCTGTTCTTCTAGCGCCATTCGCGCCTGATCGGCCGTATCCTTCATGGCTTCCGTCTCTGAGCTGTTGCTGTTCACCTTTGCTTCGAGCTCGGACAGTTCGCCTTCCAGAACTTCCAATTCTGCTATTGACTTCCTTAAAGTCTTCTCATGCTTGCTTGTATCTCTTTCAGCTTTAGCTCTCCCAACCTCAGCCTTTGTCAAACGATTATTAGCATGCTCCACCATTGCTTTAAGGTCTTTCACCTTGGCTTGCTGGGTACGTAATCTCACTCCGCCAACCTCGAGGATCTTGTCTTGCAAATCCTTGATACTTTGTTCAATTTTTCCAGTTTTCCGTCGCAGTTCTTCGAGCTCAGTTTCGAGTTTTTCCATGGCTGACTCCAACTGTTTCACTTGTGCATCATCGTTTGATCCTGCCCGGTCCTCCGATCTTATGCAACGCAACACGCAAACCAACGGCGGCAGAAAACAACCATTGAGCAATCACTCTAATTCAAACCAAACGGATAAAGGAAGTTCTCACCCAAGCTCCGAGATCGTCTTATTCGCCTCTTCTTTTCTCTTTGTAGCCCCACTTATGTCCATCTCTAGCTTTGTGATTCGCATCTCCAATTTGGGGAGTTCAGATTGAAGCCGCCTCAATTCCGCCTGGATCTCGGAGCGGTTTGCGCTATGCCGCTCGAGCTCGGCTTCAGCGAGGGAAGTATCCTTCTCGAGGCGCGCGACGACTTCCTCGGTGATATCTGAATCGTTACTCGTCATCTTCGAGCTCATCAAACCGCGCGCAACGCGGGTACCTCCGCCAGACATTGTTCCAGAACTATCAATCAGCTTGCCATCCAGCGTGACCACCCGCCACCGTTTTCCAGATCCATCTCCAAATGCAATCCTATTAGCCTGTGTAAGATCCTTGGCGACCAAAGTATCACGAAGAACATGGTAAAATGCAGCTTTGAACTTTGGTTCTTTGGCGGTCACCAGATCCACTAATCTAGGGGCACCTTCGGGTGTGGCAGGAGCAACCGCTGGCGGAGTGGTCTTTAGTGCGTCCAGACAAATAATAACGGCCCGACCAGCATTGGTCTTTTTTAGATGGGCTAGACATTGTTGACCTGTGTCGACGGTATCGCATACCAGGTTATCAAGCTGGGGGCATGCAGTCGAGATCGCTACATCGTACTTATCATCAATCCGGCCGAGATCACCTAGTCGGCCAAAGAAACCCGGTAAACGACCTTGCTTATGAAGCTTAGAAAGACTCTTGAGAACCTCGTTTTTAGACGAATTTGTTGTTCGCGCGGTTTTCGCCTCATCAGCTTTCTGTCTTGCCGTTGTGAGCTTAGTTCGGAATTTCGTTTCTTCATTATCCAGTTTCTGGAAGCATTGATTCAGCATCAAATTGATCAGGTCGAGCCACCAACTCTAAGCACCAGCGAAATACAAAATACCTTGAGCTCCTTTGAAGCACTTTCGATACCCTCCCGGTATTCTGCGTGCTCCAGTTTCAATTGCTTCAATTCAATTTTCTGTTATGTGAAGTGCACGGTGATAAGTAAGCCGGATTTTTTCTTCATTGCAATGAATTGGCGCCAACTCACTTTAGCGGTAGTTTCCTCGTCAATCCTAGTGACCGTCTCTCGAGCAGCAGCTAGGGCTGAGCTGTAGTCCGTGGCCTTCTTCAATAGAAGATCTCGTTCACTCTTTGCCAAATCAAGCGCTGCCTTCTTACTGGTCACTTGAGCCGCCCATGGGGCTAGTTCGGCTTGCTTGATCTCGATTTGGTCAGTGAATACCTGTGTCTTGTCTAATTTCGTATTTACAACGATTATCCTGTCAGTACCGGCATTGTCAGTTTGAAAAATTGCCTACTCACCTTTCAAGGAATCTCGTATCTGATCCAACTGTGTCTCTTCTTTCTCGATCAGTTTTTCTTTGGACTCTACTTCTACCTTGAGTGTTTCGATTTCTTCTTGCCCGTCGCGAATGACCGCCGCGGCCTCTTTCAAGATATGCTCATCCTGGATGATATAATTTCACCTTCAGCCCCTCCAAGCACATATGATTTTCAGACGCAAAACGGCTCACCTCAGCAATGCTTTTCTTTAATTTCTTTTGTTTGGTGTTTCCGTGCTTCATTTTTTCGGTGAGGGAGACTAGCTCTCGTTCTTTCCGACCAAGCTCTTTTACCAAAGCATTCGTTTCGACTTCGACTTCCTTGTACTTCCCCTCTTCTTGTTCCAGCTCAACCCTTAAAGCCTCATTCTCTTGTAGATCACCAGCATGAGCTTCCTCATTTGCTTTGACCTGGTTATCGATCGCATTCATCGAACTTCTCAGCTTCTCGAGGTTGGTTCGACCCGTATGGATGTAAAATTGCCAGAGGAAATTTTGTTGCTGTACAAGTGTGTTCATTCGCGCAAGGTATTCATCTGCAACCTTTTTACGTGCTGCAAGTGCCGCCTTTTCGCGTTCGACAAGCTTGACTCGTTCCAATTGCTGAGAGCGTTTGCTAGCAACTTCTTCTAAAGTTTGCTGGGTTTGTTCGATCGGTTCTTTAAATCGGTTGGTTCCAATGATATCTTCTAGATATTCCAAAAGGCCTTCATCGTGTGCTGTCGTAGATTTTGGCTTCATTTGAGCTATTGATTCTACTTCTCCTTGCAAAATCAAGAACCGTTTATGATCGAGATCAATGCCTTTTGCTTTCAACAAACTTGTGACCTCTGCAAAATTGGAGAGTTTGCCGCTGATTTTTTTTTTTTTTTGAAAAAAAAGGTAAGGGTCGTATAAGTAGAATGCTGGATCGAACAGGAAGGCATGGGAGGTCGTGCTTACTCGATCGTATATTTTGAAGTATTGGTCCGAGTAGCTATGCGAGCTACTACTAATTTGGAATTCGGCATAACATTATATTCATCAGGACCATCCTGCCAGTCATTTTGAGTTTATCAGTGGAAGAAGCGCCAAATCAGATCAAAACTTCGGGGAGAGTACTAACCAAGTCGATTATGGTTTTAAACCATACCTCTACCGAACAGCTTTCGAAGCCACCCGGCGGAGATGCCGATGAATTGTGAATTAATTCAGATACTGCAACCCACAAAGAAAGAAGACAGATAAATTCTTCAGCAGCGAGGCTGAAGCAATCCCAGTTAGCCATGCCTACATTTTCCTTGGCGCATTTTCGTGGCTTTAAAACCAAACACAAACAACAGGGCGTCGATGGTATTGGATTTTCCGGAACCGTTGGGGCCAACGATAGCTGAAAAGGACTAAATAAAAGGTGAAAGTGCGAGGCTCAGCTCAAATTGAGAGGGGTTGTATACGTGAGTCAAGTAAGATGTTGCAAAACCTTGTGAAATGGCCCAATAACTTGTCTACCGGCGTAACTTTTGAAGTTGACGAGTACGATTCTATCAATCACTAGCCTTGGTTCACCAGCCCGATTAAGATCTTCTAAGGCTAGCTTCATGGGTGTTAGTGGCCTGCGCCTTGCAGGCGGTGATTTGGGTGGCGTGACTGGATGTGCGGGTGTTGTGGCGATGGTGGTAGGTACTGGGAGATGATGATTTTCGGTATTACCAGATTCTAATGGATTAGTCTCAGTTTGCTCCCGCTGGCCAGTGTGCTGCGGGGAATTCGATCGGGAGGTAGGATTGGAAGGCTTCGGAGAAGGATCGTTTTCATTATTCCTAGATTCTGAGAGTTCAGCCGCGTCGGCTTCGATGTGCTCCTTGTTGCACTCAGAATTATTTATTTTGTCTTCATTTCCGGCATGATAATCCTCTGCATCTTCTTCCGCTTCCTCTTCTTTATCCGTTTCTTCCTGTTCCCTTTCTTCGGTAGCGTCCTTAGCCGATTCCTTTTCCTCTTGTTCTTGTATAATTTCTTCCACATGATCTAGAGTATTTTTATTCTTTATCTTTGCGGGTGTCTCTTCGGTAGTGTCCTCATCATCTGGCGGTGTTCTGGCTCTTGATCTGCTTCTGGTTTGGGTAGATCGCCGCTGCCGCTTTACCGGTTTTTGTGCATCAGGATTGGAGGTATTGGATGATGGTTTCTTGGTTCTTTTCCCAGAGTTGTTTTTCGGAGTAGTATCATCATCGTTTGTTGATGGTGGTGGTTCTTGGGATCGAATAGATCGAGTCGAACGTGAGCGGGGCAAGCTGGTGGTTGATTTTGTATCTGTGGTAGTTGTTTGTTCGTTGGCAGACTCCGGGATTGGTGTCCTCGTTGATCGTCGGGTTGGTCTGGCCATGGTTGACGGTAAGTTTGCTTGGTGACGCGTGAAAACGTCAACACGCCCCATCGGATCTGAAGTTCCGCGACTGCGGCGGGCGGGTATACACGCGCTGCCCCGACTTACCCCGACGGGACTCACTCCAGTCACTCGAGGCAACCACAACGCTGTAGGTTTGGCGGCCCGCGCTGGTTTTTGGCCTCTAGCGGAGCCGCTACAAGCACTGCCAAAGGTTCCGGGTGTCGACAGGAACCGCCATTGGCTGCTACTCCTGGCAGCTCTGGCAGCCAAGACTTCAAGCTGCCACATGGTGTCTCACGTCACCTGGTCGTCCACAATGGCCGACCCGGAACTCCTGCGCAATTGAATCCTGGTATCGTTCATGCTTCAACCTCACCGGACCTCGCAGGGACCAAACAACAACAACATTTTTTGGTCGAAGTGGATCCACCCCCACTCAACATCGATAGACCATTATTTTGCCTCATGTGACAAATCTGTGAAAGATTTGAACATGTGCTTCCGGCCCGCTAAAGGCGTGCGGATCCGCTAGAGATGCTCTCACCCGGGGTGTAAACTCCGTATGCGGGTCAGGATTTGATAAATTGATTTTGCTCTTGTGGGTTGAGAGTGGAGCGGATGTTCCACCTATGAACATAGACTTGATTGCTACTTTGGCTTCATGAGTATGCTCAGAGCCTCCTAAACATTCACTATATAAATATGTACAACTTGTATAAACTAGTAATAAAATATTTGTATTCATGTTGTTTGGATATTTTATTTATTTGTTTTGTGTGACTGTGCTGCACTTAAATTCTTAATCATCAACTGCCAGACTGCTGAGGTGCCATAAGAGGAATCTTGGAAATTATTTCATACCAAACTTCACTTAAACATGGACTAGTGGCTGGCACCGGCATTATTCTGGACATTGGTGAGGTCATTGGCATCCAAATTGATCACTTTGACCATTCACTGAAAGAAAAACTGGCTCAACTGCCTGCAGTTGACATGCAACTTGCCTTTGTGCACAAAGGCAACTTGCATGTCAACTGCAGGCAGTTGATTGAGTTTTTCTTCCAGTGATTGTTTCCAATGCCCAAGATTTATTTTGATAGGGTTGGGATTCTATCTGGAGGGTTCTATTCATATAATTTGGGTGGTTTTGCTTTGATGCAGCGGAGGTGGTGGAAATGGGGGAGGTTGGGATGTAGAGAGTAGTGTCAGCTCCTTCTTACCAATATAATCTTCTTGGATGTACTGCTGGGTAAACCCCACACCCAGGTTCTTTTTTAGATCTGGGCCCAGGATTACCCTCATGTCCTAAAACATGGGATAAAGCCCCAGCCAGAAGAGATTTGGTGCCAGTAAATATTTGGCTTTCTCAGTCTTTGTGTGAGTCCAAAATTTGGCTCCCAGTAAATATTTATGGGAAAATATTCACAGACAAAACAGACCTATTTTCACTATGCTAAATCACTTTCACAATATTCATTATACTTTTGTCTGGATTACCCTGCTGGCCAGTAAAGAGTTTCTCTGATAAATTACTTTTTCTGAAGCTGATGTTGTTCCCCCGTGTCAGCTCAAGATATCATATCAACATACCTGATATGCTCCAAGTAGCTTCATTAATAATGAATCTAACCTAGAAATAATTATTTCAATTTCTCTTTTTGTGTATCTACTGCCTTTCACCAGGCCAAAAATAGAGGCAATGTGCACACATTGCCTTGGTGGGTACAAAGGGGCCACTTTGTACCTGACAAGGCAATGTGGACTCATTGCCTTTGTTTTCAGCCCGGTGTTTTGTACCAGTTTTTTCCCATCTTATCTTATTCTCTTCATTCTTTTTGCCTCTTCTCTCTTTCACCAAATAGATGATTATATCTCCATCTCTTCCATTTTTTCCTCCCAAAATAGTCCTCCTTCTCACCCATGTGCTTATGGTATCTTTCACACACTTACTCTGTCTACTTTTCCAACTCTTGCATGAGTGAAATTTTCAAGTCTTGAGCTCTGTTGTTACCCTGCTCCAGTTGTGACCAGAGGTTCAACATTTCAGGAATCGTCTTCCACTTGATTTATATCACTTAAAAATATCTGAATATTCCCTGACTGTCTTAGCAGGAAGAATCAAATGTGTAATCTGGATTTCCCTCCCTGAAATAATAGATTGAGAAGAGCTTTAAAGTACTTACTGAAGCTGTTATCATTTCTTACACTGGGGGAAAAACATGCTCAACTGCCTGCAGTTGACATGCTGAAAGTCCAAGGAAGCTTGTGGTGTTACTCAAACCTTTCTCCAATATTGATTCAACCAAGCTTGGATGCACAGTCACTGTGCGCACTGCACAGCAACTGTGCCAAAAAATCTACATATGCAAACATGTGGAGTTTGGATGGCAGCTTGGCTGGAGCATGCTGAATGTCAACTGCAGGCAGTTGATTGAGTTTTTTTTGCAGTGTTAATTATTCATTACAGGAAATAATTCACATAAAACCTTCCCAAACCTACTTGATCAACATCAGATCACAACAAAGTTTCTTTAAACACTTGGTAAGTAGCATAGAGGCTGACACCTGAATGTCAACTTGAATAAGTTCATTGATCTGGGATTCAAAAAGTTGATTAAACATCATTTGAGTTGATCTATAGTAATAGAAATAAAATTAGGTCTTTTGGCATTCTTTCTCCTCAGAGCACCCCTCCTGAAGCAGATATTGAACCCAATTCATATACTCAAATTTAGATCCACACAGTGAGTTTAGTAACACAATTGGGCAAATAAAATGGGATAGAAGTACATCCCTTCCCTTTGGGAGCTATAGAAGCTGTGGTATACTATGCTATCCTGTTCCGTTTGACCAAATAGTTGTTAGAATTCTGACCATGCTCAATGTGGTACTTTTTCTTTTCTTTTCCAATTCTTCTTTTTTATTCTTTTTCATCTTAGGCCTCAACTCATTGGAGGACTTCCGTCGGTCTTGAATGCTCAATTTAGATGGGCTAAATCTAAATTCCAAACTTTGTTTGGTGTGGGACCTGACTCTTGTCAATTTTCATCACCAAACAAAGTTTGGAATTTAGAAATAGAAGTTCAGATTAAGCAATCTGGGCAACGGGAAGTCCTCCATTCCCCCTTTACAATTTGTATTTCTTCTGTTCCCATCCAAAATACAATCCCCACTTAGTTCTGAGCCCATGGTAGTGAGACATGTTCCGTTGAGTCCCTCTCATCTACTGAGCTAAGTCCCTGAGCATACTCTGCTCTTGATTCTCAGCTCATCCCTTTCCTGTCCTCGCCGGCCTCTGGCCATCATTCCTTTAATAGTGTTATCAAAGCATCCCTCCCCTCACACCAATCACTTGTAGCATTAGCCTCATCTCAATGCTGTGATGCTAAAACAATGTAGTGCTTTTTGCCATGAAATAGTGCTGTGATGCAGTGTAGCAAGCCAAGGTAGCAATAGCTGTTAGCAAGGATCATGGGTTCTATGCAGCAATAAAACTGCTGTCAGCTTATCTGGAAAATATTTGGCTATATTTACTCCAGATAAAAAAAGAATTACTATAGCTTGCCAACCCTTTCTTTCAAACATCATTTCCATCAGGAGCACTAGGGACAACATTTTGGAACTCATCCACCATAAATTGTTTTTGAATTAAAAAAAGAAAAAATTCTCACCAAACCATGACCAAACTTTCAGTACAGTGAATTGGGCATACCACAGGTTTCCAAACTTAGTGAAATTTGGTGGGTTTTGGCTGGAATGAGGGGGGCAATCAACACATGCAGCAGCTTTTGAACTACAAAATTGAGCTCCCAACCATGATGCCTGCAGTGAATATGGTCTCAATGATCTCCAAAAAAGGAAAGCTCCTTAGATGCTTCTAGGAGCTCCTCAAGATGGCTTTGTGTGGCTGACGGGGTTTTGTAAAACTTTCTTCACCAGCTTTGGTCAGAGGCAGGTGCCCAATTTCTCAGAAGTGAGAAATTACCAATACATTTCATTCAAATTTTAATTCATCATGAAATATTTATCTGATAAAATAAGTTTTTTGGTATATATCAAGTTCCCTCTCATCCCCACTTACTAATTTTGCCAGATTTGATACTCTGTCAGTTTCTGAAGAATTTTTGATGGTTTAGTGGGTAGGAAAAAAGAAGAATCATGCTGTAGCAGAACAAGGACTAATATTCTCAGTTAAAGGGCTCAAGTGCCTTCACAAGGAGACTAGAGATGGGGCTCAAGTGCCACCTCTAGGATCAGAATTGTCAGAACTGATGCTTTTAATTTGCTCTTTAGGGTCACAGCTTAAGTAGACTAAGTACAATGTGCAGAGTTGTGGTTGTAAAAAGCTAATCAAGAAGTTTGAGCAGAAAAGAGGTCTAACAATTAAAGAGAGAAAACTTTAAAGAGAAAAAATAAAGAAACAAGGACACAGAGCAAACCTGGAATTTCAACAGTTTCATTCTGAATATCAGAATTTCTGAACCAAAATATTGATTCAAAATGTGAGCACAAAACACCAGAAACGGGAACAAAGTGGGAAAGTGGGTACAGTTGATGTTCTGATGCAGAAAAGGATTGATATGGATTTTCTGAATTTCAGTTACCATATAATACAGAATCTACATGCATAAACCAGAAGGGAGAAAGGCAGCCCCTGAGAAACTCAAGGACTTTTCCAGAACTTTCTTGAAATTTTGTTTCACTGACCAGATGAAACCTGCAGGAAGGACTCCAAAATACTCACTACTCATAGATATTTCTTGGGGTACATCCCTGCAGGTGCCATCAGTTAAGTGATAGCACTTGAATGGGAGTGTAGTAACACTCCCCTTGCTTATCTCTCAGAGCTGAATATGTATATTTGGCTTAGAGATAGAAATATCAAGTTATATAATTGTGATGAAGGGATTTTAAAGGTATGAATCACTTGATTTTACCCTTTTTTTATGTAATTTTCCCAGAAAATAAATAGAACTGTACAGAAGCAGCTAGAAAGAACTTGTAATGGTTGACTGAATGCTAGGTCTGGCAACAACTAACTTCTAAAGAATAAGTAGATGCCTAGATAGGAAAGCTAAAGGATACTGAGAAATGTTCTAGTTGGGTGTAAAATTTGGATACGGAAAATACTACTCTCAAAGTATCAGGAGAATATGTTTTGATAAGTAGATTTGTGAGTGAAATAAGGAGAAAGGATGGATGGAAAACAGGAGCTGGGATGGTTTTCAGGGAGTTTTTTGATATTCTAATTTTGATGGGCTAGAAAGGTGGGGGGAGAAGAAAAATCTCAGACTCCAAAATTTATTTCAGAGTAAGGGAATCAAAAAGATGAACTTGGATCATCTTTCAAAACTCAAGACAGGACAAAAAAATTAAAATTTCTGCCAAAATGATTAAGATGAGCTCAACCAAGTTTGATTTGCTGAGAGTTTGATAGATTCACATGCAGTACTAGGGTGGCGCTTCAGAGCAGCAACGGACATGATAGCTACCCCGGCGTAGTGGGTCGTGGTAGATGGAACATAAAGCCTGAAAAAGTGTTTGCTTGTTTCCCTATAGAATTAAATCGTCCTTATTGCTCTTGATGGGAAACTTGTAAAGGCTTACGCCGGCGGTGAAGTCTTCTCCAACTCCCATTGGGTGAATTTCAAGATCATTCGTCTGGTATATTTGTGGCTATTTGTGGTGATTGCCAGGATTCGGCAAGACCGTTCCGGAAGTCTTGAGAGCAAGCACAGACTGTTTCAAGCGGAGTTCTTCTCCTGCGCCAAAGGTTACATGCGTCGGCCACCTCCTGGATGAGTGCATCATCAGCTTGCACACCGCGGTACGTTGGTCACCTCCACCATTTCCGATGGTTGGAGCAGAGCAATATTGGACTATATGAGAGGGAGGCCTCCATGATGGCAAATGTTCTGGCAGCAATAGCAATACACTTCAGCACCAGTCCCAGCCTTCTAACTGGGGGGGGAGAGCCGCCTCTCCTCAGCATCCCCTGTTGACCTTCCGGTGTTTGTTCCGGCAAGTCCTCTAACTTATGTCAACTCACCTTTCCTACAGACACCACCGACGTGCGCCAGCATTTGGAAACAGCTTCCAATCCTATACCCAACAGTCGGCAGCTCAATCAGTGTCGGCGCAGAGCAACTTGCAGAACAGTGGTGGTTCTGTGGTACGGCTTCCTCTTTCACAAATAGCAGCAGCAGGCCTCTCAAGCTGCCTCTCAACAGCAGGCCGCCCTCACATCTGGACTTAGTAGTTTGGGGGCGGCTGGCTAATTTGGTGGTGGATTTGGCAGCAGCTCTTCTTAAATTCAGACAACAGCATACCCAAGCCCAGCATCAGCAGCCTCAACTCAGGACTTGATGTGCATTTGGTGCCGGTGGCCCGTGGAGGCGATGGTTTGATCGGTGGCTCTTTGGCGATGCCGGATCATCCTTCAGCAAGCCTCCAGCTCCAGCCTCACCCAGTGACCAACCACTTTGGTTCTGTAGGCGGACTACTCAATCAGTTTCAAAACATGATTAGCAGTCGACACCCAGCAGACCGCCAGCTCCTTCATGACCCACCTTACTTCTGGATTCCAGAACGCGTCCCAGTTGTCCAATGGTTGTTCTTGTTATATGTTGACGCGTTCACATTGTACATGAAAGCCCAGATGTTGGGCATGTCTGACTCGTGTGAGCCTTCCCTCGATGAAAAACATTTCTGCAGTTCTGCCCGCGCCGTGTTTGGCGTAATGGATCAGTGCAGGCCAGCAATGCATGCCCCAATCAATACTCTCAAATGGATTCGTCGTCTCCATTCTTACCCTTCGCGTCTTTGCCTTGCCGCTGCTTTCCCCGCCCCCTTAGTCTCGATGATCAGCGGCTTCCTCTCCTGCTACTCCGCCGCCGGACTATGAACGTTAACATCATCATGCCATCCATCCCTCTGACCAATTTTGAGCCCCTAATTCGCACCCCACATGGCCAACTTCTGCAAGAAGTAGTTGCTTCTAACTTCCTCCATCTCGTCTCCGTTTAATGTTATCTCCCTCTGACAACTGTTTGTTGTATTGATTCAAGCTGCCCTTGGTGTACAGGCCGTTTTGACTGCTACCTATTCTTACATGGATGAGATGGGTGGTTTGAATCGGACATTGATTTCTTGAGATGCATGTACAGCACCTGATCGGATGCCAAGGTTTGTTTTCCCGTATTATCTGATCTGAAGTGGCATGTGGACCTGAGGGTTGCGCTTGATGATATCTGCAGGCTTTACTAATTCAAAAAGACGCGGCTGTTCGAATGAAGCGCGTGGCAGTTTTTGTTTGGTGTTTGATATACTCAGGAGAAGTTCAATCGAAAGAAACTTACATATCCTCTTCTTCCACTTCCTCAATGGATCTCAGCGCCAGACGACTAACCAGGAGTACTTACATCGGAGAACCCATTCCAACCAACGGAGCAACAACCAACAATCGCAAGCGGAGGAGCAGTAGCACCGACTCCGAGAACGGCTGGAGTTGAGTCTCCCATCATCATCATCTTACAACATTTGTTTTTTTATAGAAACTGACCGCATACATCAACAGTACCACCACCGCCACTCCTGCCCTTAGGCACACGCTTCTTGATCACAAATCCACAATCTCCCACTCTCTCATCACCCCCTCCCTCACCATCTACCTCCAGCGACCCAATATCTACCCAGATTGCCATTGCCCATCTCAAATGTCAGCCTTCAGCGAGCCATTCCAACCAACCCAATCTATCGGATTCTGCCACGCCTGGCCTCACTGCAAGCTTCAGAATACTATCCGATAATGAGCTCATCATCCCCCAAGATCCCCCATCCATGGATCAAGATGACAGCTATTCTGAATTCATGGCACGAGAAACCAAGTTCTTTACCCAACGCCATCGTCAATCCGAGATGATCGAAAAGCGTTCCAAGAAACTCGAAAAGGAGAAACTGATCCACGAAAGGTTCAAACTCAAGAATCGCTTGGAACTGTTGACACACGGATCAGGTCCAGATTGGAAATCAATTCGCACCCTAACCCTACGGAGGATTAAGGAAGACGAGTTAAGGGAACGATCGACCGGAAATCTTTCCCAATCTCATTCCGACCATGCTGCTCGCGAGACTGAATTCGAGAAAGTCGAAAGGATGAGAAAGATCATGATTCAAGAGACTGAAGAAACTCTCAAAAGGTAGACATTTCCTTCCTCTCCATTGTCAGTCCTACCCACCCAATCAGTTCACACTAAGAATTGTTTTTTTTTTTTTTTTTTTTTTTTTCTGTTGACCTTTTTGCAAGATACGACAAGCTACTTGACACACGGAAAGTCTCTAGACCCGGATCAGGACTCCAATCGGCCGAAGTTAGACCTGCAACACCTTTGAAATCCCAAGCCAAGTCCAACAAACCTCGAACGAGTCCCAAAGCATCCAGGAGAAAACCATTCAACCAGACCTATTCAGATCAGGATCCTACTCAAAACAATGTCAAACTACCAAGCTCCAAGTCGAAGATCCCCCCAGTGCCGGTCATCAAGCATGACCATCAATCCAGTCAACCCATCAGCAAGCTACATGATCCTCAACTTGGCGCCCCACACCCAACAACATCATTGCCTGCTGCAAGTTCATCAACGCTTCCCAGATCACCGCATGACCAATCCCTTCAGCCTCTCAAAACTGATGAGTCCGCCCCACCATTGCGGCAGTCGCTATACGAGACAGCCTCAATAAGAAAATCTGCAATGGATGATCAGTATGTCAAGTGGCAAAAAAGACCCTCCCGATCCACTTACGCACTCGGGTGCACATTACCGGATATGAGCAAGATCCAACTGGACTATCTATCGAGACTACAAGCGATGGCATCTGAACAAAGTGTTCCATCACACTCAACGCCCTTCGATAGACCCGAACGAGCGATCCCAGTTCAACGAAGAAATTCCACCTTAAGGCCCACCGATGCCGCAACAGAACCTGAGGATGAGGAGGATGAGGAGGATTGGATCGAATTCAACCCGACAGTCAATGAGGAAAAGGAGATCATTTCACATCAATCCCAGTTTGGCCCTGGATCAAAGTTCTTCGATTTGCATGAAGAATTGCAATATCTCGAAGAGAAGAAGTGGATCGAATTTCATCAAAATCATCTCCTTGACAAAGACACTATTCGAGGGCTTTCTAGAAATCAGCTTGTACAAATTATTCATGGCGGCAAATCGATTCGCAAATTGATTGAAGAACGGATGGCTACTTGGACCGACTGAAGACATTACCTCGTTACCTTACATGGATAATAAAATAAAGAACTTGTAACAATCCAGATTTACTCGAAAAAACGTCAGTGGCACTAGAACATACCTCTAAATGGAAGAAAGAATCATCACAAGACTTGACTGTTGAGAGATATTGTATCTGTCTTATATCCAAAAAGTTTGTACACTAAGCTATATATTCTGAATGGATTCCTTTAACTTGCTCTCTGTTTCATCACCGCATAAGTAAGTAGCTGATCGATCAAAGCTGAAACCTTGGATTGATTCTCTGAAGTGAAAGATAGATCATGAATCAAACTTGGATGAGATGTGTGCTGGCTCAGGATCAGCTTTTCCCATCTGACTCGTTATTCGGAATCCGCCGCATTTAGTTTGCTCTCTTAATGCCCAATAGCCCTCTAGAGTCTAAAGTGAGACGATATAAATACCATGAGAAGCTCAACCTTAGGATGGTTTACCTCCGCTTGCCCTACTGTGCTCAATTTGGCTCCCATGCACAACCAGCATTGAAAACCCCCACTGTTGGAAAAAAAGAAGAAGTGTCTGGATTAAGAGAGACGCCTCACGGTCACAACCCGTGCGCACCCTTGGCTGGAACGGCGGTGCTCCACCCTGGTTGGACAACTTCCAAAGCTGTTCTGGGGGGCTTCACTTCCATGGCCGAATACAATACAATAGGTTGCTACATTACACTATTCTATTTGACTAAACACTATTTTTCCAGTGGAACTTTATTTTATCCCTAATTTCTTGAAAATCTTCCTCACAAAAATCACGTCATATTATTTTCAAATAATCACTTCCGCACTGACAGAAAGTGCATTTTTTTTTTGCTAATAACTGTTTGAATCCAAAACTAGTAGCCCAGTTCATGTAGGGTATTTTTATGCAGATGTCATAAAAACACACTGCTTGCTCCCATAGAATTATAACATCTGCTTGTTGCACTTTC
>SMGU01001029.1:0-13903 GCA_004348175.1 Puccinia novopanici
CACAATGAAACCACCCCCAACCCCATGATCATCACCACCCTCAATGACTCTTATATTGATGGGATCCTTGGCATGCCATGGCTTTTCCGCAATGGCCACTTCATTGACTGGGCTAACCATTGTTTATTTCCTTCTGTTGAAGCTGTCTCTACAGCTTTGTTGTCTCCCCCAAAATACTACCCTTGGGATTCTCCCAGGAGGGATGCTAGGATTCTGACATGGGGGTGTGTGTCTACCCATTGAACACAGTTGGAAAAAACACTAGCACCTCCTAATTGCAAGTCTTGCCAACCTCTAAAAATTCTTGTTTCAGCTAGCAAGTGTGCTCCACTTAATCCTATAGGAATTTCCCATTCCCATCTGATTAAACCCTCATCTCTATACTTAGAACGTCTTCAAAGCCACACCCTTTTCTCTAAGAGTTTATTATCTTTTTCTTGTCTTACCTTACTCTCCCAGCTTAGATCAAGAGGCAGCCCTTCAAGCACTATTCCCTCTCAATCTCTATTCTCCATAAGAGTAGTTCCACACTTTTTCATTGACCAGTTCTCCTGAGTAGTTCACAACCTGACCAAGAAGGAAACAATTTGTGACTGGAAACCAGAATGCTAATCCACCTTCAATGACCCCAAAGTTGCCTTCACATCTAGCTTAACACAAGCCCTGACTTTGGGGCTCGCAAAGCAAGCCTCCGAAGGAGGGGCTTGCAGGTAACACTGGGCTGAAAACAAAGGCAATGAGTCCACATTGCCTTGTTAGGTACAAAGGGGCCCCTTTGTACCCACCAAGGCAATGTGTGCACATTGCCTCTGTTTTTGGCCTGGTGTAAAGTCCCAGTTTTGGTGTGAGAGGTTTGAGATCTGTGGCTGCATTTGTGGTGCTTTCACTTCAATCATTTTTTGTTTCATCATCCCACATTGCCAAAAGTCCATTCTGGTTTTCCTAGATAGCTGTCAATATCCTCTGTTGCCAGGTGTATTTTTCATTTTTCTAGCTATCCTCAATCATAACTTTCATTGAGTTGCCAAGTTGTGCCTAAAATCCTGTAATTCACAAGACAGATCTGATACAGCCATCAAATCCGACAGGTAGTCAGAGCAAATTGGAATGTAAGAGAAGCCATTTTGGGCTAAGCACCGTGATGAGTCTCAAGCACTTGACTTTCAAATGGTGATAGCATTGCACACATAGCCCTTGACATTTATTGTGGGGGGCCATTTGATGCGCCAGATCAAGCAGATTTGAACTGTCCCAAGGGCATTGATCAACTTGGGATGGAGGATGAAGCAATTGGTGGGCAAATTTTCCCCACCAAAACTCTGGAATCCCTCACGGCAAAAGGTTGAATTTAGCTGCAAGCCCCTCCTTAGGAGGCTGCTGCACGGGACTGCAGTGGCAGTCCCTCCAAATGGAGGAGGCTTGTATTAAGCTAGCCTTCACATCTGCACCAATATTGGAGATTGCTGATCTGTACCACCTATTCATATTAGAGTGCGAATAATCTGAATTTTCTTTGGTTGCTGCCTTATCTCAAGCTTTCCCAAAGGACAACCTTCTTCAGTCTGCAGCCTACCTGTCTCAATCACCCATCAAAGCAGAATGTGATTACGCAATATTTGACAAAGAGCTGCTTGCAATTGTTCCTTCTTTTAAGCAATGGGGACATTACTTGGAAGTCAACCCGCACCGACTCCATGCCATTGTCTACACCAATCAGTGCAATATTGAAAATTTCATGACCACAAAGGAACTCACCCACCGCTAAGCCAGATGGGCCAAAATACTTGGTTGTTTTGACTTTGAAATTGTTTTCCAACCGGGCCATGAAGCTGCCCACCCCAACACATTATCTCAATGACCAGATCTGGCACAAGACAAGACCAACAAGCTTTCATTTGGACAACTCTTCCAACCTGATAATATCAGACCAGACACAATCACTCTGATTGCTGAATTTGAAACATGTTTCATTGACAAATCTATGTAACTGGAAAATGCTGACTATTAGCTTGAAATTTACGTTCTGGGTTGTAAGGATGTCCTTGATTTAGATTCCATTGCAGATTTGTCATGCCCGACCAAACCCTCATTGACGGACCAGGATTCCTCAAGGGAAGCTAGGCAACTTGATGAGGGGGTGTACTACTTGCAATGATTTTTTTGGTAATAGTATGCTAGCACCCCCACAATGTGAGTTAGTTTTGTCTTCACTATTCCCTTTCTCAGCTGGCCAGCCCTCTTCTCTTTGGGAAATCTGAAAAGATACCAAAATGATCAACGCAATAGGCAAGGCAGGACCGTAGAACAAGGACTACACTTTGCTCATGGATTCAGTCAAGTTGCTGGCCTCACGACATTTGAAGACAAAACTGCCAATATACACAGTTGAACATGACCTCCTCTTTCATAGGCACCATATTGTGGTACCAAACAACTTAGAAATACCCAAGGAAATCATTTGAAGCTATCACAACTCCAAACTGGCTGGTCACCCCAGACATGCCAAGACCCTTAGCCTAGTCCAATGCTCTTTTAAATGGCTGTTAATCAAGCAGCTTGTAAACCAGTACGTTGTGGAAATACTCTGGGGTGAGATAGAGCTTGGAAGGGAAATAGACAAGATACACTAGTAATAATGTAAGTTGTGACTAAGGGTGCTGATATAAGAGCTGCCTTCCTATCTAATGCTGAGCTTGGGAGAGTTGCACTACGAAAAATAAAGAATATAAAGGGTGTGGCTAATTCTGACAGTTCTTAGTTTAGGGGATTTGTTACTTCTGGGCAAGTTTGGTGTCACTCAGGAGGAGGTTGAGGAGGTGATGGATGGAGAGGGTGGGGGGAATTGTTCTGTGAGTAATCTCAAATAAGGGAAATCTGGGGTTCAATGAGTTGCTAACAATCTGGTTAACTACTAATCTGGGTTCTAATCAATGCTAAATAAGCAGTCTGGGTTCTAAACAATAGTACTTGGTAAAAGATACTAGTATGGATGATAAATGGTCTCTAAATCTCTGAGGGGTACATGCATGATGGGTTCTACTACAACAATAGTGAGTCCTTAGAGCAACTCCACCAGTGTAAGACTCAAAAGTGCTCGTTAGAACCTTTTTCTGAATTGAGAAAGGTATGGTGGAGTTGCAAGCTCTGCCTTTCTATGCTATCAGAAAACAAGACCACCAAGGTACACTTGGCAGCTCTTATTAATGTGATAGAGGATGTGTTGAATATGAGCTGTTTGATTGACAAAATATGTTGATGTTGTTGTTATGGAATAGTTTCAGAGTGCTGGGTGATGGTTGATATTGCTGTACAAATGTCATACAGTCCTTTGATATGCAAACAGAATGAAAGGAATTCAATATGAAAGAAATGGGTCAAGTTGTGGTTTGGAATATATAAAGGAATTCCATATAAATATGCATAAAGTTATGCAATATGGTTGATAATGAATAAATAATATCCCCAACAATTGACCATGACTGGTGAAATCCATGTATCTTCTAAACCAGTAGAGTTATGAGGGTGGTTCCAGTGAGTGACTAGGGTTTATTTTGTCCAGAAATTCCATTTTTGAGGTTTTTATGGACATATCTTGAGTTTTTGTTTGATAAAAGTAGAACTTTTTTAATTTTTCCATCCAGAAATACAGGAAAACAGACCACACCGGTGTCGCTAAATCGGGTTGCTACTCCACTTTTAGCAACACAACCTCCAAAACCCCAATCCACCGGGGTCTCTATCTCAGGATGTATTTTACATGTGTTGTTAAATTTTGAGCTCGGTCCGCCATATCTGGCGACTCCCTACATCCCAACTTCCCCACTTTTCACAGGTCCATTCTGTTGAGATAAGAATCCCGTATGGCAGTGATTGTATGCTTTTAGTGAGGTTATGCTTTTATCAAGCAGCCCATCTCTTCTTTATTACCGGCTACTCAATCAGCTTCTCTTTTCTTACTTAATAATATAACTATTATTTTCACACCAAGATCAGCTGCGTGATTACCAGCCAGATCATCAGTCTTCAGTCCCTGCTGCCCCTCAACAGGTTATGAGACCCTCTTAGTCTTGCTCATACATCCTCCTCTTTATTTCCTCTGAATCTCGTGGGCGCAAATATTCTCCTCTCGGTAAAACTTATAAATCATGTCAAATCATTGTCAAGTTCAGAATGTTGCCTCTCTGATCTTGACTGTCGCCTTTTTGGATCACACAGCCTTGGTCTTTCCTCGATGGCATGCTTGGTTGGAAGATGTTCTTGGCATGCAAAACACGCTCGATATCGTGAAAGGCTCACTTCCTCGCCCTAAGAAGGACACCAAGATCGACCCCACAACTCTCCCTGTAGCAGACTACAATAAAGGATACCATCCCAAAGACTCCATTGCAGACTGGGATGCCCTATCTGAACTCGCCTGCTCCGCCATCCGATTGACACTATTGGAGCCACTTGCTCAGCGCTACAGGAAGGTCGCTCCAGCCTCTCAACTCTTCTCCATGATTGTAAATATTGCTTATGAGAAGAACACTTGGGCTCAACGAATCCACCTCCAGGAAGCATTCTGGAACGCTAGACACGTTCCCAATACTCCAATTGCCCTGTGGATTGGTCATGTGCGAGTTGCAGCCAATCATCTTTTGTCAATCAGCAAGTTGCCGACTGATAGACAGATTGTCAATTGACTAGTTGGCGGACTGGATACATCCTGGTTGGCTGTCAAAGACTCCATTCTCTACACCACCATTGAAATGTTGTTGGACGATGTTATTGGTGCTCTGGAGGCTCACAAGGTCAGCCTGAATGGTCAGCCTTCATCCAATCCAATATCGGCCTCCGTCGCAAATGCAAAGAATTTTGCATGCTCTTTCTGCGGAAAGCAAGGCCACAAATCTTCTGACTGTTACAAATCAAAGAACAACAACAAGTCCAGAGCCGGGGCCGTGCAGGTTGTCAAGCTGGGGGATTATTCATCCTTTGATCTTTGATGATGACGACAAAGTAGGAGTGATCTACGAGTAACTGGACTCAATCTACTGGATTTTTTTTTTTTAGAATTTCTCTGTACACTAATTCTTTTAGCCTACCTGTTGGATACTCTACCTTACAAGTACATTATCCATTTTTTTTTACTTTCTTATTTCACTTATTCTGGTAGAATGTCAGCTTGTTATCAGCAAGGGGGGATGTTGAGATAAGAATCATGTATGGCAGTGATTTTATGCTTGTAGTGAGGTTATGCTTCTATCAAGCAGCCCATCTCTTCTTTATTACCGGCTACTCAATCAGCTTCTCTTTTATTTTTGAATAATATCACCACAACGAGACGCCAGTTCAACATCCGTGAGTACCAGCCAGATCATCAGTCTTCAGTCCCTGCTGCCCCTCAACACATTCCTGTGAAAAGTCCCAACCTCAATCCCCCGGAACTTCCAATCTCCAACCTCCACAGCCAGTGTACCTACCGGGGAATGCCAAATCACAGGAATTTAATGTTGCATATAGCAACCCACGGTGGGTACCACATGAAGGCGGGTATGCATAATGAGATATGCTGGATGTAGCAGTATGCATTATAGCTACCCAAACTACATCCTGCATTGGAGATGCCCTTATATATGTTCTGAGAGATACACCAAAGCATAGAGTCTCTCTGGCTATGTTTCAAATACAAATTATCTGAGCACAGGTTCTCCTGGCTATGGGAAAAGGGGGAGGAAACATTAACTCTATCTGGGAGAATTATGAGTAAGGATGAGAGAAAGGGGGTGACAAGTAGTCTGAATCCTGAGAGAGTTGCCTGAGGGGTGATTCTGTCCTGTCTGAGGGTATCCAGAGATGATGTCTTTTCCAGAAGAATGTGAGAAGGGGTGTTGCCAATTCTGGAAGCCAAGTGAGGGTTGTGGGGTGTACCAAGAAAAGGTGGCCAATTCTTGTGTCTGTGCTGAACCATGGTAATTCTTGGGGTTAAGCCTTGATCCTGGGTCTAAGTCTGTTGATTATTCCTTTGAAGCCTGTTGATCTGTCCTTCTGAAAAGTGGGAATTTGAATATCTTGAGAACCAGTAGGAAAACCAATATGCTGTAAGGGGCTGACCTGGGGTAAAATAATCTTCTGATCCTGATTCTGGCCTGATAACTGGGAAAATCTGATTACTTTGGGTTTGAAGGCTGAAAATTGAGATCACCACAACGTGGATGGGTGTGATTCTTATCAACCAGCCAAAACCAACATGCAGAAACTGCTTGGACTGCTTGAACCACTCCCAATATCATCAGGCCCTTGAAAAAACATCAGGTATAACTTGATTACCGACCTCTCCTCCTCTGATGAATTTGATAGTATCTTGATGGTAGTTGACTGGACCACCCAAAAAAGATTTCCCATTTGATAGCTTGCAGCAAAACACTCAATGCCAAAGGACTTGCCCATTTGATGCTTGGTAAAATTTGGAATTTTCATGGTATCCCAATAACCATTGTATCACACCGTTGTGGAACTACTCTTAATTATGTAGAAAAGAGCTCCAGAGTGAATAATGCTTGAAGGGCTGCCTTTAGGGGGTTAAGCTGAGATATTAAGGTAAGACAAGAATAAGAGTGTGGAATCTTAAAGAAAAAGATGTGGTGATAAAGAGTTTTTAGATATAGGGGAGGTGATGTAAACCCAGACTGGCTTCTGGTGAGTACTTGGATGTTTTGATATAAGGGTGTAATAAGACTTGTGATAAGTGCTAAGCAATGCTACTATGATTCCTAGTGAGCTGATGGGGAAAAATTGAGGAGGGGAGAACAAGGTTGCTTTTATAGACAAATCTGGATGAATGAGGAGAGGTCTGAGTTTTGGGTGTGGCTGAGGGAAACCATGGGAACAGAAGAAGCGGCTAAAACATCACATGCATCAAAATCAAGTAAGGAGATAATAATAGCCTTGTTTTCATGGCTTGCATAACTTTCTAGGGCAAGGCAGCTTGCAGAAAGGTGGAAACAGTATTGTATACAGAGATTGATTGTTTCAGGTGGCTTGTTCTCATTTTTGTCAGACTTGTGGTTTCTGCATTTGGTTGGTTTTGTCTGTGACCCTTCTGTGACTTGTGTCATTCCTGAACTGATGTCAGATCCTTCTGAGTCTCGTGATTTGTCCATGATTGCTTCTGGCTTGGTGTGCCTTCTTCAAGGTTTGGCTTACCACACTGTGGCTTGATCTTCATCTTGCAAATCACTAAGGAACTTGATTATCAATTAGGCATCAGGCTTCACCCCTGAACTGCTTTCCACCCCCAGACTGATGGTCAATTTAAAATTTTCAATAAAGCTGTTGAACAGTACTTCTGCCACTTCATCAGCTACCATCAATACTACTGGGAACAGCTGCTGCCCACAATAACCATGACCAAGGCTCAACCAGAATCTCACTATTCAAGGCAAACTACAGATTCAACTTGTCCTACAGCCGCTGTGGAACTACTCTGAGGGGAGATAGAGCTTGGAAGGGAAATAGACAACTACACTAATAATAATGTAAGCTGGGACTAAGGGTGCTGATATAAGACCTGCCTTCCTATCTAATGCTGGAGCTGAGAGAGTTACACTAATAAAAATAAAGAATATAAAGGGTGTGGCTAATTTTGAAAGTTCTTAGTGTAGGGGATCTGTTACTTCTGGGTAAGCTTGGAGCCACTCAGGAGGAGGTTGAGGAGGAGATGGAGAGAAAGGATGAGGGGATGATTCTGTGAGTAATCTCAAATAAGGGGAATCTGGGATTCATTGAGTTGCTAACAATCTGGTTAACTACTAAATCTGGGTTCTAATCAATTCTAAGTAAGCAGTCTGGGTTCTACAAACATAGTACTTTGTAAAAGATACTAGTATGGATGATGGATGTTCTCTAAATCTCTGAGGGGTACATGCATTCATAAGGTTCTACTACAATAATAGTGAGTCCTTATATATGTTCTGAGAGATACACAAAAGCACAGAGTCTCTCTGGCTATGGGTCAATACAAATCATCAAAGAACAGGCTCTCCTGGCTATGAGAAAGAGGAGAAATTAGAAACATTAACTCCATCTGGGAGAATAATGAGTAAAGATGAGAGAAATGGGGGGTGAGAGGAGTCTGACTCCTGAGAGAGTTGTTTATCCAAGGGGGGGTTGTGAGAATATTAATTGTGTCCTGTCTGAGGATACCCATGGTTGATTCCATTTCCAGAAGAGTGTGAGAGGGTGTGTTGCCTAATCTGGAAGTCAAATGGGGTCTGCTGAGTGTGCCAAGGAAATTTGGCCAATTCTGGTGTCTGTGCTGAGCCATGGTAAATCTGGGGGTTAAGCCTGGATTCTGGGTCTGAGTCTGCTGATTATTCCTCTGAAGTCTTTTGATTTGTCCTTCTGAAAAGTTAGAAATTGAATATCTTGAGAATCAGTGGGAAATCAAATATGCTGTAAGGAGGTGACCTGGGGTAAAATAAGCTTCTGATCTTGATTCTGGGCTGATAACTGGGAAAATCTGAGTACTTTGTATTTTGAGGGCTGAAAATTAGGATCACCGCATCCTCCTTCAACTTGTTATTGAAGAGCGCTGTACTGAGATGTTGAGAAATGGGAAAAACTTCCCCAGAGGGAAAATACATTTCAAGGATTTAAAAGTATTTATAGTATCTACAAGTATATATTTGGGTTGTTAGTGAGAAAGGAAGAATATTAAGATATGACAAATATATAAAAATATGTAATAAGAAATAAACACATAGTTCTGGAACAACACTCCCCCCCTCAACAACCCTACTCAAAAAAATAAAATAATGACAACATTTTAAAAAGAAATAAAGTCAATGAAGATGAAGTTGTGCTCTATTTTCCTGTGTTTCAAGGGGAAAATTTCAAAATTTTATACTTTATGCAAAACAAATTCAAGATAAAACAATACTAACCTCAAAAATGGACTCCGGGAAAAAAAACCCCTAGTCACCCACTGGAACCACCTTCATATCTCTGACAGATTGGAAGATATATGGATTTCAGCCTTTTCTTGGATTTCTTATTTTTCCCAGACACTCACAGTCCATATGCATATTGCATACAATTTTCCACCCATCACTGCAAAAAAAACTTCATCAACTGCCTGCAGTTGACATTCAGCATGCTTGGGCCAAGCTACCATCCAAACTCCACATGTTTGCATATGTAGATTTTTTGGCACAGTCACTGTGCAGTGTGCACAGTGACTGTGCATCCAAGCTTGCTTGAATCAAATTTGGAGAAAGGTTTGAGTAACACCACAAGCTTCATTGGAGTTTCAGCATGTCAACTGCAGGCAGTTGAGCATGTTTTTCCCACAGTGCAGGCCTATCAAAAAATCTGTCTCAATAGAAATGTAGCCAATTTCCTTTTGCATGCTTTCCATTTAATTCCTGTTATTCTCATGAACTGAAAAATTTATTAACTGATTAAGTAATGTATTTGACATAAAAACCTGACTCATTTTCTCCATGTGTGAAAATCCATATCATCTGGATTTTCATTGTTAAGATTTTCAAACCTTGGCCATGGGATCTTCATCCAGCTTGTTACTCCTGAAAGTGTGCTAAGAATGAGAAGGCCTCTTCCCCAAAGGCAATGCTTAAGTTGTTGTCAAAATTCAATCATGGGGTGTGCATCTGCTAAGAAGAAGCCACTGCCGTGCACCAATTACCAATCCATTGTATCCAAGAAGATTACCAAATTAAACAACAACAACCTGAACCATGCTATTGAGAAATTCCATATTGAAAATCAAAACCAGAGTTGCAAGCCCCTACAGGTAGAGACATTTATGTTGTTGATTCTTGACAAAAAACAGTTTTTACTTGCGGCCATCAGATTTGGGGAGTCTAGAATTTCAGAACTTGATAAGTGCGCACTGCCTGCTTGGCTACCAAGTCAGTACTACATACACTATGTACTACAGGATATACAATCCACAACACCAGTTGGTATCAAGCACTCCACTTAAAGGAAGAGAGGGGTAGGTGTACGAAGCGATTGAAAAAACCCCGATAATTGCGGGTCAATAAATTTTTCTTCGGCCGGCTTTGCCACCAAAGCTGGCCACTTAGGCACAAGTCCCTCCTGGGGAGGGCCCGCACTCGGCGAGACTTGTGTTAAGTTCGGCCCAAACTGCTACCTGGGAATCTTGACTTGCCCAAGTCCCTCCCTGCGGCCGCCGCGCAGTGCTACATACACAGTGCCGCAAGCTCCCACCGGGGTGGGAGTTGTGTTCTGTAAGTAAGGTGTTGAGTTGTCTCCCCTACCAACCAAGATGTGGAGGGAGGTGTATGTACAGGCAAGTACAAGTACACTGCCGTCAGCTGCCGTCCGAGATTTGAAATGGACCGTTGTATAAATACCTTTCGAGGCGCAAATGTATCACGGCAGATGTCACTGATTCAAGCCACATGCGACGTTGCTGTCACAAATCCACCCACGTGACATCCATCTCTCATTACCACCCATTGCCAACCACCGACGACGGTCAACAGGAAAAGCCAATCTCACCTTCAACCACCATCTCAGTAAAACTCCTTTTGAATATCAGCAACTCAAGTCATCATCAAGGAACTCACCCCACCACATCTGTACATACCCCAGCCACAATGGAAAAGCACCCTCACCGAATCAAACGACACCGAACTCCTCAATTCATCCTAACCACTCTCACCATCATCCTCCATTCATCTACACTCATCACCTCATTCGAATCCCCTCCCACCATTCCAACAGAACAGCTCACCTGCAAAGTCAGCATCAAATCGATTGTTTTGACCGTCCAACTCTCGTTCTGATTCTTCCTGCTTTTATTTTGCCTCCAGCCAACCGGATTGATTCAGGATACGAGCTGTGACTTTGAAACTATTGACGAAGTAAACAGGAAAATTCACTCTGAAATATCCACTACCGTTCAGCTGCCCATCTTTCGATACCACAAGGTTGCTCAGTTTTGCCTTCATTCATCTTTCTCTCATACCACCCAATTTCTAACACTCTATGCGTTTCTCTTTGTCAGGTGGATCTCTACCGGGAATGCCCATTTTGGTCGGAAGATGGACTATGCGGAAATAGGGCTTGTGCCGTAGATGAACTAGATCAAGTAAGTCAAACCGGTCTTTATTGAACCACTTGTACAACGATTAACGTCGCCCTCATCCTATCCCACCAAATAGAAAGATGTTCCGGCTTTTTGGCGAAATAATGAGCTGAGTGACCTCAAGACAGCGTCTCTCAAGGACATCCCTATCGACATGAAGGATAAATGCGTTGTCAAGGAGCAGGATTATTGCGTGCTGGATGGAGACAACGGCATGCCTTCGAGTAAGCCAATTTTTGCACTGGAAAACATAATAGATCTTAATGCTTACTGTGATACTTTGTTCGTTTTAGACGGTGTCTACGTGGACCTGTTAGCCAATCCGGAACGCTTTACGGGCTACTCTGGAAAGTCTGCCCATCGAATCTGGCGCGCAATTTATGAGGATAATTGTTTCGATGTACCTCAACGACCCGCCTTCAGTCCGTTTCCTTCCACACCTCCCTCCAAGCGTGGTGGTCTCCAATCCAGTCCGGAATTAATAGAATCGGCCAATCCAGACAATGAGACGTGCTTGGAAAAACGAGTGTACTACAAGCTGCTATCAGGTTTGTGATTTCTTTTTTCTGTAGCTGCTCTCTCTCGGATGCTCTTATAAAGATGTCACATCCATCGCAGGTCTTCATACTTCGATTTCGATGCACATATGCGACGAATATCTGGACCCAAGCACCGGCCAGTGGGTACCTAACCTACAATGCTACTTGAACCGAATTGGGCTTTATCCGGAACGACTTGAAAATCTCTACTTTGCCTACACGTTGATGTTACGAGCTCTCTCTCGCTCAGCATCATACCTCAGCTCGCCCAGAGTAGAGCTATGCACAGGAGATCCCCAGGCCGATGGCCTCACCCGCAAAAGCTTGGATCGATTAATTGCCATTGCACATTCGTATCCTGTTACGTTTGATGAAACAAGCATGTTCCAAAGCGATTCACAAGGTCACAATTCACTCAAGGACGAATTTAAGGAACATTTCCGGAACGTCAGTCGTATCATGGATTGCGTTGGATGCGACAAGTGCCGACTGTGGGGCAAGTTGCAAATCATGGGCCTGGCCACCGGACTCAAGCTGTTGTTCGAGTACGAAGAAGGTTCCCAAGAGTAAGTCCGTCCGAATCATTTTCAAACGTTCATTCATGAAGCTAAACCCTCGTTTCCGCTCCCGCCGCAGTCATTCTAATTTCCATTTAACTCGCCCTGAGTTGACTGGGTTTATCAACACTCTGCACCGGCTTTCAGAATCACTAGCAGCTGTTGACAAATTCAACAAGTTATGGAAACAGAGGTTTGCCGAAGGAACTTTGCCAGACCGCATCAGAGACGAAAAGCTCGACGGCCTGGCCTCAGGAAAGGCTGCCCAAGCCATTTCATTACTTCCTGGACTAAGTCCTCGTCCGCATTCACCTCTCGGTGGCATAGCGGATCAAAGAAGGTTAAGACACCGAAACCCAAACCAAGGTAGACTCGAAATCCAGCGACCAACCCGTTGAACCGATTCAGTCGGCATCCCTCCTTCGGCCAACTCGCAGGCCCAATGAGATTGCCCAGTCCGACATCGCAGCTCACATATTCTCGGAACAGTCTTACCCACTCAAACAACAGATCAGATCCGACGATTCCAATGAACGTACGATTACACGTTGTTGATCTTGGCCTTCTGATCAGACCCGCAAGCAAGATGTTCAAGATGTTCAGCGAGAAGTGTAAACACTCATTTGCCATGTGTTCGCATTGGGTCGAGAGCGTCTTGGGCCAGGTGAAGACGTTTATCCTCTTCTCTCGTTCTCACCAGCGTAACCCTCACTTTAAAGATGATGATCTTCATCAACGCTCTTCTCGAGCTAAGAAAACGGACTTGTAATTTTTTTTTTTAATTATTGTTGATCCACATGCCTTTTCGGATTCTATCAGTGGACTTCGGCGGACATTCTTTTCCCTACAACAAGCATCCTACCTCTCTTTCTTTCTTTTTTTTACTTTTATACATACCGGAAAATCGCATGCCTCTACGAAGGCATTTAGCCCCACTTCACATTGAATAAACTATTCACCTTCTCTTTTTATCCTTCCAATGCTTTCGTTGCATCTTCGTCTTTTCTTGATGTTCAGAGTGTAGTTTTTCAACATCTTGTATGCTTCATAACAGCCGGTCTCGAGGACTGGGCCTGGTCTTGAAGCACCATCCTACCATCCAGTCGTTTCTTGCGAGTCACAATACATCCTTTTTTCTTTTGTCTCCATCATTCTTCAACCACTCTTTCGCTTTTTTGTTTATCAGAGACCCCCTTTTCATTTTTATATGTTGTTGTTTCTTTTCTTTCTTTTGCATGATTGATCAATAAGAACATCAGGATAGTGCCCCTGACTAATTTTGCCCCAAAAGGTCTGATGTGTTGTGTCTGTGGGGGTAGCTGGACAAAAGTGTATGAGGGCTCTTCCACAGAGGATGTACACATGATGAATGTGTGCAGATCATCCACAGGTTTTTGTGCTTCTCCAGGGAAGTCTGGGCTCTCTTCTGTGTGTGTCAAAGGCTTGTCCTGGACCTTCTATGAAAAAGTACCGGACTGTTGCATACCATTCATTTCGGTTGGTCTCTCAGCACAGCTCAAGACTAATAGTGCAAACTGCAAGCTGGCATCTCAACTGCATAGGAGCACTTACATGGACCATTATTGTTGTTGGTGGTTTATAGTATCTTTTTTTCGGCTATGGTCTCCACTATTGAGACTAGCATCATATCAACTCTTCACATCATGTTTCTTTTCTTTTTTTTTCTTGTT
>SMGU01001030.1:0-10164 GCA_004348175.1 Puccinia novopanici
TTTTTTTTCTGTAGTTTCTTTTCTTGCTGCTTCTTTCCTTTCCTTTCCTTTTCTTTTCTTTCGTCTCCTTTCCTTTCTTTTCTTCGTCTCCTTTCCTTTCCTTTCCTTTTTTTCTTTCCTATCTGTTTTGCTTCTCGATCATGCGGTGATCATCTTTCCACTCACTCAGGATTATGTTCCGCTTCCTATCTTTCTAACACTGTGAAACTCTGAAAAGAATATGTGTCCTGTGGAATTGAACCCACGTCTCTTATGTCCATGTCAAGTGTACTAACCACTGTACTAAGGACGCTTGGAGATGAATGACTGTGGATGGGTCAATGAATGCTACTGGTGTCTATGAAATACCCAATTGGTGGGTGATAGCCTGTAAATGACAGGTGATAATATGGTCACCAGCAGTTATGATAAGCCTAGAGAAGCAGAACCACAATCCAACAAACACTAGTCTGATAATTGCAACACGGTGTGGCATTTAGCGTACTTCATGCTTAACCTGGATGACAAAATCTAGGCCAAACATGCGAAAAGAGTGGGAAATCCCTTCAAGCAAAAACAAGTCTCCATTGGTCAATTTCAATTTCTTCCTTGATCAAGATCATGGGAAGATGTTTTGAGCTGCCATTTTTTCAGGTGTTTGGTTTGTTCCTCTTACATACTTTGTATAGAGAGTTTAAGGATTGTATGAGGGCGATTCAGGAACTTCTGATCCATGCGCTGTGGTGGTCTAATTAGGTTTCAAGTATCAAATGTGATAAAGGATCAATTCTCCACCCCATATCCCATAGTTTAGACATATTTTATCATATTTTTCCTTATGAATACTCTAAGCCCCAGTTTTTATTCAGTGGAACCCCTTTTGACTAGTATTATCCAGTGGATTTTATGTAGAATATAATTATAGTATAGTACATAGTTTGGTTAGATAACACATATTATATAGTCTAGATACATAGTCTAAATACATAGTCTAAATACATAGTCTAAATAATAGTAGATAGTAGGTTTATAAGTACTAATTAGTAGTTTATAAGTACATAATTAGTATCAACCAATCAGGATTCAGCTTTCAGCCATGAGGTTGTGACCAATCAGCTTGCAGGATTCACTCATCAAGTTCTGACCAATCACAACTCATGGTTCAGCTCACATATTTTCAGTCCTCAAGTTCTGACCAATCACAACTCACGGTTCAGCTCACAGTATTTCAGTCATCAAGTTCTGACCAATCACAATTCACGGTTCAGCTCACTTATTTTCAGTCATCATGTTCTGACCAATCAGAGTGCATGATTCAGCTCTGACCAATCAGGAACATGGTTCAGCCTTCATATCCTGACCAATCAGAAGACATGGTTCAAACTCCCACCAGCATAAATGCCTCAGTTGGAGTTCACACCAGCAAAATACCTCACCTTTCAATATAAAAGGAGGGCCTTTCCCCCCCTCCAACATCCTCACTCACTCACCAGGCTGATCCCACTTCCCATACACGTATCTCATCTCACAATCACTTTTATATTAGTATCTTTTCCTTAGCTATCCATAAAACATAAACCCTATAAAAACAACTCACTTCTCTATTTCACTTCCTCATCATCATCATCCACTCACACTCTTCCTTATTATCTATAACACAAACACTAAAACCTAAAAAGATTTCAACATCCATCATTTCAACTAGTCTGAATATCTTTTCATCCACTCACCCTTTTCCACTCTAACAAGTTGTTGTAACATCCATATAAAAGAGAAGTTGATCCACGTCTGATTAGAGACTACTACACATAGTTTCTCTAACATTAGTCAGCACATAATAAATAAATTTGTTGTGTTAGCTCTTGTGTAGTACATTAGAGGGGCAGGTCTTTCAAACCACCCGTATCAGTTTAATATTTCATAAATACTTGAATATCACCTCTGTTATTCCCCCTTCAGGACTGCCACCCATCCAAAAGGAGTTCTCACAGCCGCCTTGCTAGAGTTAGGTGGCTATGCTATCCATCCCTTTCCCGAGGCTACAATAGCAGATTGTCGCGGTGCGGCCCTGGTGCTCTGGCTGCTCGGGTGCGCTGTCGTTTCTAGGAGTGAACCACACCTTGTGTCCATTCCCCCTTCCGGTGCTAGGATTGGAGATTGAAAGCAGCGACGGAGGTCTGTGCGCCCTATGTGAATGCTAGCTTAACCCAATCCCCTCTTTCGGTCGCGGAGCGACCTCTGAAAGAGGGGCTTGGGCCAATTTCCACAAATGACCCACACTGCAAAAAAACTTGATCAACTGTCTGCAGTTGACATTCAGCATGCTCCAGCCAAGCTAACATCCAACTCAATATTTGCATATGTAGATTTTTTGGCACAGTCACTGTGCAGCATGCACAGTGACTGTGCATCAAAGCTTGGTTGAATTATTCTTGGAGAAAGGTTTGAGTAACACACAGCTTCTTGGACCTTCAGCATGTCAACTGCAGGCAGTTGAGCATGTTTTTCCCACAGTGCAGGCACTATGGCCTTATGAGATCAAACTGATAATTTTTCATGGATTCAGTGATAGAAAAAAAAAAACACCAAGCTAATTTTACATCATGATGCTTCCTGGATAGCCTGGAATCTTGGGCTTTCCCTAGTATTTTCTTTTCTTGGAAAGAGTATGTGAGACTGCTCATCCAAGCCTTTGAAGTTGAAGGGAAACATCTCCCCAAACCCATAAGCTGGCTTACTCAGAAGCAATGTGCACCTATCTGGGTACAGCTAGTGTCAGATCCCCAATGAAACCAAGAAACAAAACTTGTTCACTTTATAGCAAGTTGATTGATTAAGTGGAGACACCACTTTTTGGCATGTGAAGCACATGAAGGAGGTGCTTCAATTTGTCCAAATGGTGTATCAAAAATGTTTGAGGAAGATGTTTTTTGGGTGGGGCAAGAAATCCTCACCAAAGGCCAATAGTGCCCATGCCAAAGATCTGACTTTACGTGCAAGCCCCTCCTTTGGAGGTTGCACTAGCGCGCAACTCCAAAGTTGGGGCTTGTGTGAAGCTAGTGTGAATGGTGGCTGCTTCTGCGCGGAACTCTGTTCACTCCAAAAATTTGCCATTCCCCCCAGCAGAAAAGTAAAATTTTCAGCCTTAGAGACAGTATAGTCCACCTATATACTGTCCAAAAGACTTCATTATAAAACTTTCACACTTTCTCCTCTAAAATTAACCTACATCAATATTTCTCCCTTTTTTTTCTACTCTTACCTTAATGTAGAGTAAGAATGGTTTTATATTAATTCTCAAGTTCAATCACTGCAAAAAAAAACTTGCTCAACTACCTGCATTTGACATGCAGAAAGTCCAAGGAAGCTTTTGGTGTTACTCAAACCTTTCTCCAAGAGTGATTCACCAAGTTTTTATGCACAGTCACTGTGCATGCTGCACAGTGACTGTGCCAAACATCTACATATGCAGACAGGTGGATTTTAGATGGCAGCTTGGCTGGAGCATACTGCATGTCAACTTCAGGCTGTTGATTGAGTTTTTTTGCATTGATATACTTGGTTTTCACGTGCATTCCAGGAAAATGCATTTACTCATTTCTAACTCTCCCAAGTCTCCCAGTATCCAAATACAGGAAAAATGGTCAAAATTCCAAAATCTTCCAGTACAGGTAAAAATTTTGACAGAGAATAAACCAAGGGGTATTCCAGCCTCTTTCAAGCTTATTCCCATCCCCCACTTTGAAATCAAACCACCAAGAAACGGGATCCTTACCTAGGAACAGCTTTAGAGTCTAAGGACCTTTACTTCTATTTTATACCTCCTACTATACAGTGTCAGGAATAAAATAACAGTGATTCTCCTTTCTAGCTACCTCTTTCTTTCTGAATGATTTAGAAGTCCTCCTTTTTGTCTCATCTTAGCTATAGCCGCTTCTTTTTTCTCCTCTTAGTTCTTTCTGTGGTTTGTTGCCTTAAAACTAAACCACACAGGTTTTCCTTTAAAGACCCTTAGCCTCCTGGCTTATAAAATGGACTGAATCATTATCAGACCTTCCTCAGTTTCGTTTGAGGAGGATGTGTTGTAGATTTTCTCCGCTTATTCCAGTCTCAGACTGCGTAACTGCTTTAAGCTCCATCCTTTCTCATAAAAACAAAACAAATAAAAATTTTTGTTGTTTTATTTTTTATCTATCTTTTCTTTCTTGTGTCCTACTTGCCACATAAGAGGCGTAGGCTCACAAAAATTGGAGTGGAAAATATATTTTACTTCTTCCAAACTTAAACAAAGGGGCAAACTGAGCATGCTCAGCCAAAAAAAAATGTGCCAAACTCAGCAAAAATCATTGGAGAATGTTTTGCTGAGTTTTTGTTTTGCGGACCTTCAAGGCCTGGTGGGCCTTGACCGGGCCTCATACGGGCTGGCCCAAAAATACATTAGTCTAGCATTGGAGATGATGAGCTACTCCTGAACACCCCTTTGATGCTGGCCCAATGTGCTTTTGGGCAGACCCGGATCAGGCCCAATGAACCACAAGCGGGCCTCATACAGGCCAGCCCCAAATACCCATTAGTCCAGGATTGCAGATCATGAGCTATTCCTGAACACCCTTTGATGCTGGCCCAATGTGTTGTGGAGCAGGCCTGATGGGCTTACCAGGCCCCCAAAACAAAACTCAGAAAAACATTCTCCAATTATTTTTCTCAGTTTGGCACATTTTTTTTTTTTGGCTGAGCATGCTCAGTTTGTCACTTTGTTTAACTTTGGAAAAAATAACATATGTTTTCCACCCCAATTTTGACCTTTCTCCTTGGGGGGAATTGCAAATTTTTGCAGTGTGTTTATTTGTTCTTTTTCAAAAAGGGGTTTGACACACAACCAACATTTTTTGTTCCGTGACCCCCAGGATGTTTCCCTACTGGTCAACAGGGGTTGGGGAACTAATTTCCGTGCGCCATAGTGGGTTGCAGGTCAAATCCCTAATAGCAGCTGGGGGGTGGGTTGCGCAACCAAATTCCACATGTGGGAGAGGGTCATGGACCCAATTCTAATATTTTTGAGAATTACAAAAAAGGCCATAACCTTCACAATTCATGAGATATCAGCACAAAATTACATCATATTAAAGGAAAGAAATCAAACAGTTTTTTGAGCAAACATGAATATATCAAAATAAATAAACTCTGGGAAAATAACAGAGACACAAGCCCCAAGGGGGCATAAAGATTAAAGATTAGGAAAGGTGTAATTTTGATTTACACAACATGAAATATCATAATTCTTTAATTCAAACATATAAAATGATCAAATTAAAATTTTGATCATGTTTAAAAATAAAATCAATAAAAAGCTAAAATTTTTTTGAAGAAAATCAAGAAAAAAGGAGGAAAGGAAAACAAAAAAATAGAGAAAATATCACTAAAATGTACATTTATCAAAACCAGTCTCCAATTTAATCCTCCAAGTCAACTCAAAACACATGGCATACTTATTTTTCCACTCCATTGCCTGTGGAGTAGCAATCTCTTCCCAGTCCTTCTCCAATTGAGCTGAAGGGAATAAATCCTCATCCTTCATCTTCAATATCACAAAATGCTGGCTTTCCGTCAGTCCTATGAAGATTTGTGGATTGTTGTTGGGGGGGGGGTGGTTGATGGGGAGAATGTTTGAATCCAAGATTTAACATAGTAAAAGACTGGCCTATTGTAAACCTCAGCCATAAGGTGTCCCGTTGTTGGCATACTCATCCAGTGGTCAATTTCACTAGGGCTGCCAACCAAACACCTGTACACGGGTGATTGTTCCGGGTGCAGGTGTTCGAAATTGGTCAGGGAAATCCGTGTGACACACGGGTGATTTGTACACAATGTTGTGAGGGCCAATCAGCGATATCCATGTGTGTATTCCAACAGAAAGGGGCAGGCAAGCAGGAGCAGGAGTTAAAAAGTTGGTAGGAGCGGAACAACAGCTGAATTTTTATCAATAAATGATCAAGTGAAGAGCTTGCTCAGGTCGAGTGGTGAGGAGGGGAACTCCAAAAAACAATACAAAGCTTTATCATACTCTCAAAAATCAGCAAGCTACATTAGAGTTCACTGGAGAGTTGGAGACCGAAGGCTCAGACTGATCTGAAGTTACTTCAGGTCACTCTGAGCTTTTGGTCCCCAGCCAAATATTCACCCGTGTGAATCACCTGGTGCACACAAAGTACACGTGTGCGGGTGACCGGTAGCAGGCAACTTACAATCCGGACACATGGGTGGCAGGCCTAAATGTCACAAGGTCCAAAATCTTCAAATTGTATTCTCCAAGCCACTCAGTCAATTTCATCCAGGACACTGCAAAAAAAACTTGATCAACTGCCTGCAGTTGACATTCAGCATGCTCCAGCCAAGCTGCCATCCAAACTCTATATGTTTGCATATGTAGATTTTTGGCACAGTCACTGTGCAGTGTGCACAGTGACTGTGCATCCAAGCTTGGCTTGCTCAATATTTAAGAAAGGTTTGAGTAACACCACAAGCTTCCTTGGACTTTCAGCATGTCAACTGCAGGCAGTTGAGCATGTTTTTCCCCAGTGGGAAGCCTTGATCCAAGTAGAATTTTGCTTTTCCTGTAAGATCTCTGTAGATTTCTTTCCAGACCTCCATGAAAGCATCTTTTCCACATCCCAAAGCCCAGGCAATGACTCAGAATCCACGATGTCCATTGGCTTCAACGTTCAAGACTTTTTCAATGTATACACTGCAAAAAAACTCATTCAACTGCCTGCAATTGACATGCAGCATGCTCCAGCCAAGCTGCCATCCAAACTCCACCTGTCTGCATATGTACAGTGCCTAGACAAAAGTTTTGTTGCACCACTTTTCATTCCACAAGTTCAACCACCACAGTTAAAATCACAATTTCTGGTGAATCAATCCAAAAAGAGTTTCAAATAATGATTATTAAGAAATTTTTGGAAAAATAAAAAAAGAAAATTTGTGAATTTTTTGAATTTTTTGAATTTTTGCTGATTTTCAAAAATGTTTAATATGAATTTGAAGCACCTAGAAAAATCAGAGAGTAAAGCCTGGAATGTGATAAGAATGATAATAAATGAAAAATTTTTGAACCAAAATAGCAAAGCAAATTTAGTGTCCATAGAAACAGGCCTGAAAATTGAATTATATCAGATTTCAGTGCAAAATTTATTTTAATTCCCATTTTTGGCCCTATTTTGCTGGTCACTAAAGTTGCCTTGCTATTTTAGTTCAAAACTTTTTCATTTATTATCATTCTTATCTTATTCCCGCTGTACTCTCTGAGTTTTCTAGGTGCTTCAAATGTATATTAAACATTTTTGAAAATCAGCAAAAATTAAAAAAATTCACAAATTTTCTTTTTTTATTTTTTCCAAAAATTTCTTCATAATCATTATTTGAAACTCTTTTTGGATTGATTCACCAGAAATTTTGATTTTAACTGTGGTGGTTGAACTTGTTGAATGAAAAGTGTTGTGACAAAAACTTTTGTCTAGGCACTGTAGATTTGTTGGCACAGTCACTGTGCAGCATTCACAGTGACTGTGCATCAAAGCTTGGTTGAATCACTCTTGGAGAAAGGTTTGAGTAACACCACAAGCTTCCTTGGACTTTCTGCATGTCAACTGCAGGTAGTTGAGCCAGTTTTTTTTGCAGTGAGGGTATTCTCCTTATGAATTTGTCTTTGGACAGAAAGCAGTGTTACCCATAGATCTTGAGGCAGAAACTTTCCTAGGGATAGATTGGTTGGAGATTTCTACAATGGAAGAGTTACTTGAGGCTAGGGCTAAACAATTGGAAAAGAGAGAGGAAATCTTGGATGAAGCTCACAGAAAGTTGTTGGCTACAAGAAAGTATTCTGTAAGGTACTGGGACCAGAAAATGGCTTCACAACTGAGAGAATCTTTGAAACCAAATGAATTAGTATTGGTTTACAATAAAAGTTTAGAGGATCAGGGGGAAAGTTTTTTTTCAATAGATGGAATCATCCTTATAAAATAAAAAAACAATTAAAAGGTGGTTCTTACATCTTGGAAGAGTTGGATGGCACTGAATTGTGCAGAGCATATGCAGCCTCTCATATTAAAAGATTTTATCCAAGGGGTAGAGAAGTCTTGGAAGTAATCCATGAGGAATCTGAGAAACCAGAAGTCATAAATGACAGTGGAGAGGATTTAACACAAGAATTAATTCCTGCCACTTGGTCAGAAAACTCAGATTATTCTGATAATTAAGATTAAATTTTTTATATATCTCATGACTATGTTTTTTTTCTCTCACTCTCAATAAAAGTTCTCAATTTCTCACTTAATTTTTTCAAGGTTGGGACAACCTTTAAGTGGGGGAGGGAAAAGGGTGTACTATGAATTTCATATATAATGATAATAATAATCATAATAATAATCATAATAATAATAATAATAATAATAAAAATATAATAATAATAATAATAATGATAATAATAATAATAATAATAATAATAATAATAAGAATAATAATAAATAAAATTTATTACAAAAGAAAAACATATGGTAGATTTTTTGATTATTTCTCTATCAATTTTATTAAGAGTTTTCTTATTATCCTTTTTTAAAAAAAAGAAACCTAAAAAACCTCCAAGGTGTACTACATTTAATAAAATAGAAGGAGGAATTAGTGAAATGTATTAAAAAAAAACTTACTGTTCAAACTCAGCTAGGCGGATAATAAGGGTTAAATGATCCTGTTTGCTCTCAAATACCTAACTCAGGCCTGGCGTTTGCGGAAGACAGTTGGAAAGGCATTACTATATGTGGCACAATTGGAGGAAACTAAATTAATGAAGTTTTGGAAATCAGTGATCATAAAAAGTTGCCAATGTTTGATTTCAATCCACTGGTGGTTGAGGATCAAGTCAACATGTAGTTGGAAGATCTGTTAATTCAGTGTTTATGCGGCTTTGAAAGGGCATTGGCGTGCAAGAATGAGTGCACGGTTTGTATTTGGGAGGTGAAGGAGGTTCAATTGGCATGTTTGGGGGAGCAAAGAATGGAATGTGATAGCTGAGGGAAACATGATTGGCAGTGAAAAATGTTGGGGAATTTGGGTTAAGGTTGCCTGGGGTGAATTGCAGCTGAGTAGTTGGAGCTGTTGATGGGGTTTGAGGCATAGTTGGGGCTTTAGCTGAGGAGGAATGGTTGGTGTTGGATGATTGAGTGGTATTGGTGGCAGGAATGCCAGGTTCAAATATCTGCTGATAAGAAGGAGACATTTTAGTACAGTGCGCAGATGATACAAACTGTAATGAAACCTATACTTGTTCAAGTTCATCAAGCTTGGTTTGGACTCAAGCGGCCTTGTTGATCAACAGTGGAGACACCATTCTGAAGGCTGGTAACAAATATGGATGGTAGTTGGCAACAGGGGGATTGCTCTTGGGCCTTAAATGAACAGCAATTGTGCTGTGTATTGGCAGACTTCTTGGATCCAACATGTTGATAGCAGTAAAGTGGTGGAGGCCTAGAGCTGACGGTCAATGGGTGACAAATAAACAATGCAAATAGCGTTGATCATGAAATCAGTTCTTTTATGAAACAATTCAGTATAAAATCATTAGTATGAAGGGGAATGAAGTGAAGGAAAGGTTACAGCAAGATCAAACTTGTGTGAGCTTAACGGTACTTAATGACTCTAATGATGGTGACAAACTGAAGTAAATGACTCTAACAACAGTGAGGAGCACGATGATAGAGTTTTTTTTCTGAAATCAATATAAAAATACACATTCTTTCAAATAAAAAAAGGAAAAGAAAATTTACTGGCATGTAGAGCACCTTGTGGTGGCGGTAACGGTACTGAGTAGGTGGAGGTGGACCAGTTGGGATTCAATCAGTGGAGTTGAGGTGGATCCAAAGGCGGATGACAAGTTTGAAGTGTCTGGATATACACAGCACACCAGGTGCAGGGCGTGGTGGCGGCAACATCATTGAACTCGAGTGCAGTGCGCACCACACAAGTCAAAAGGAGCACGCAGATGGTTTTTTTTATTATTATTTTTCTCATTTATACTCTTAAAATCATACAAAATTATAAATCACACACAAGGCTGGGCATCATGTAATAGCCCGGTTCACATAGCTGATTGCTTGCAGTTAAATTTATTGCAGCAAGCAAGCTTTGAAC